>JAODXP020005268.1:0-48477 GCA_027497455.2 Sardinella longiceps | reverse complement strand
CTCAGATGACCAGATCTGAGAGTGCCATACACATCCCAAAAAAATACAAATGGATATGGAGTCAGATCCTGAGGCAAAGTCATCATCAAAATTTTACGGGTTCTACCTTGGGTAGACCGTTGGTAAAAAATGTCATGGAAATCTGTCATAAACTTTTGCCATAAAGTTGCTAACAAACAGACAGAAAAGTATCACAGAACGGAGAGGGCCTGGGAGTACCCATGCTACCTTGCGCACTCAGTTTTATTTTTTCATTGCCTATGAGCTAAATGACTTTTGATAGACATTTAAATAGCAAGCAACAACAGATGGCTCTGGACAGCTGTAAACCATGCTTCCTATACAAGAAAAGAAATAGGTGCTTGGCTAGTCTAAATGTCAGTCATGATTATTCAGACGGGGCGGCAGGCCGGTGGCAACACTCGCCGTTAACGCTCACAACAGCCAGTCACTGCCGTGAATCTTTTGAGTCTCTGTTTTGATAGGCCAACGCTGGCTACCGCTCGCTGCCACTGGCACGTCATCCGGCAGAGCGTTGACAACTTTGCCGGATGACAAGCAAGCGGTAGCCAGCGGTGGCCTATCAAAACACAGCGTCAAAAGATTCACGGTTTGCGCAACTTGTGTACATGTCTTGCACCTAGTACTAATAAAGACTGCATTGTCCCTCCTACATTACTTGCCTGTGTTACAGTTAACCACAAACCACACGAGTCCTTTGAAATAGTCAGCCGAGGAGAAACTATTTTTGCTGTGCATAGCGGGTGATGCAGAAAAAGAGGAAGAAGAAGAAGGCCTGGTCTGTTCGGCATCAAAAAGTTTCCAAGAGCTGAGTTGTGCCTTATTTACAGTCGCAAAGACACTTGCAGAACAGGAAAGGGAGAGGCTTTTTAGAGTGCAATTTCAGGTAGAAACTGACCATGCTGCTTAATCAAGACATCCTTGCATTAAGCAATTAGGCTACAACCTTTCAGGTTTTTTTTTTTTGTCTGACACAGAAAGTGGCAGTTAGACTGAAACAAGGACACCAAAAAAAAAAAAGAAGAACAAAAACTTCCAGGAAATTCCAAAATCAAAAATGCATCAACAACATCATTAATGGCCAAGGTTATAGGCAAGCATTATTAGCATACTGTAGTGCTGGCATGTCAAACTCATCAGCATTATGCTTGTCCTCAGTGGCCCCCTATACCTCGTGTAGATGGTTGACCACAAGATGTCGGGTGAGATTTAAAAAAAAAGAAAAGAAAAGAAGAAAAAAAAACACTTCATTTTGTCGTCCTTTCCTGTGTGTCAGTTCCATGACGCACCTCATCATGCATGCAGAGTTGCCAGTAGCCTATTGCATTGACTAAAATTGATTATTATTTGTGCTTTCTTAAAACAACAGGCCACATGCTTTAGCTGCAATCATTTCCAAGCTTTTTGAATTGGGCTTCATGAAATGATTTGAAGGTCCGGATCTGGCCTCTAAGCCGTAGGCTATGTTTGTGAGCCCTACTGTAGAGTGTTAGAGTTGGCTGTGGGTTGTGGTTGAATTGGGCCACATGAAATGACATGAAGGGCCGAAGAGACGGTCTGGCGCCTGAGCGGTATGTTTGAGACCCCTACTGCAGTGTTAGAGATGGCTGTGGGTTGTGGTTGATAAAACAGGAAGGCGTATGAGTCTCTTGAAGAAGTTGCACTGATAACATCGCTACACTGCACGTCCACCTCATCCACACATAAAGAGAGAAACTCATAAACAGAGAGAGGAGGCATTCATCCTAACACAGATAGAATGAAGTGGTGTTGAGTTTAATGCTGTGCCAAATTGTCTCATAGTGTAACTGATCCAAGCTGAAGAGGACATGAAAACGCATTTGGTTTTATTCTGCTGTCTTTCTGCAGGTGAGTTTCTTCATCACAACACATTACTTTAAATCTCTCTCTCTCTCTCTCTCTCTCTCTCTCTCTCTCTCTCTCTCTCTCTCTCTCTCTCTCTGACACAAGTCTGAAATCAATTTCAATGCTTGTATTGGATGTGTCATATTTCAGGGCAATATTCCCTTTTTGACTAGGCCATACTGTCACTAAAATGCCCAGGTAATTGACTAATGTAAATGAATGTTTGAAATGTTTGAACATTTAATTCATAGGTTGTACTACAGCCAGAAGAAGTCAATGCTAAAATTTCATGTATTTGTTTACATCACACCCTCCCATGACGTCTTATTGCAGCGATTAATTGAAAGAAATGAGTAATTGAAAGAAATTTAGTAATTATGGAGGAATGTGACACTCCATCATATAACAAACTCGCTGTTGTAGGTTCTGATTCTGATGAAATCTCTATTTTATGTATGTATTTGCATTAGGTGTGTATTCAGATTGGCCTAGGCTAGATTATACTGTATATTAGGCCACAGTCTGGCCCTTAGCCTATTTTTACAGAAACGTTTCAAGACCCACCATCTATGAGAGTAAGACTCATATTAGGTCATATTATTAGGATGCTAGTAGACTTGCAGGTAACTACTGTAATATTAAACTGTTGCCTGTTGTCAGGAGCCCATATGTAACTATTTATTGTTATAGAGTTTTTTGTCTGTTTGTGTCTGCGCTTTGACCATTTCCCTCTTGGGATAATAGATTTGACTTTGACTTTTGACTATAGGTATAAATATTGTGGAGTCTGTGATCAATGTGACTGGATATGTGGGTGGTTCAGTAGTGATCAGATGCCCCTATGATAGAGGATATGAGAGAAACTCCAAGTATCTCTGCAGAGGGTCATGTACTCCTGTGTTTGGAAATAAAGACGTTCCCATTAAGACTGAAGAAGGTCAGACCGAAGCAATCAATGGTAGATTCTCTCTGCATGATGACATCACTGCTAGAGTCTTCACTGTGACCATCATTGCACTGACTGCACAGGATTCTGGACAATACTGGTGTGGGGTCAAAACAGGGTTCGGAAAGAAAGATGTGTACACTGAAATTGGATTAAAAACTAAAGAAGGTAATACAGTATTTTTTTCTGTACAATAATAGATCAGTGTCTCATTTTGTACGTTTATACTGTACTGTTTATATTTACATTGGCTAATGTATAGTATTTCCCTGAGGCATATATCTCTCTCTCTGTGTCTCAGTGCCCCCTACATCACCAATCACCACAATTCTGTCAACCAGAGACGATCACACTCCCTCAACTTCATCACAACCAACTTCATCTTTATTGTTGTCATCGGTTCTGACATCCAGTGTCGTCCAATCAGACCACAACAAGAAGATGACCACAAGTGGGTACCACTGATTACCTCTCTAAAGTGGCTTACTGAATGTTATGTGTTGTTATATGTAACATATGTAATGTTATATGATTTAATGGAGGTGGACACTGTTGGCGGGCTGGTGCTTTGTGCCATGAATCAGGGTTTGGGTCTGACCCGAGGTTGTTTCCCAATCATTACCCTCTCCCACTCGTTTCCTTTCATTCTCTCTATTTTCCTATCAAATTAAAGGCGAAAGCCCTAAAAATATCTCTAAAAAAAAAAAAAAAAAAAAAATCTTGAATGGATTCAGTTTTCTCTTGTGGGAAATCTTTAGTCAGCTCCAAACATATATCAGAAGCAATAACCAATCATTATCTGGATTTCTTCCCAATTCATTGTAAGTTTGAATGAGGAAGTGTAGAAGTTTGTGAACTTGTTGTTTTGGATAATTAGCCGAATGTAGCAGAATGCAGAATGCAGACGTACCCTGGCAGTAGCAAATTGATTTGCCCAGCAACTACTTCTAGCCTAGCCTAGATCTCTAGACGCACTTTAGCACTTAGAAAATTGAATTTGCTCAGCGAGTATGTCTAGCTAACAGCCATAGGTTGTATTCAGACATCGGTGGTATCAGAGCTGTCTTTCCACTCACAATGATCTAGTCTAGGTTGTATTCAGACACTATGGTGTTTAGCCTAACACAATGTTCTATCTGGACAGGGAGTAATTGGGCGGACTTAGCGTTGTTTGAAAAGGCTTGTTATTTGCCATGATTGTTTATAGTCTTCTTACTTAAGGGTCTATCACTTGTGGCAAGACTATACATTTTATGTGATAGTCTGGCTTGTCAGGCTACTTCTGGCCATCAGTTTTATGGAACTGTGGAGGTCCAATCACAACGCTCTATGTGGACGGGAGTCATTGATTGGGCTTAGCGTTTTTTTTTAATGGGCTTGTTCTTTGTTCTGGTTGTAGGAAGAAGAACCATGGTCATGGCACTATCCTATCTTGAACAGAGGCAGTTTGAAAGATAACACAGATAATTCCAATGGCCCGACTATACATTATGCTATAGTCTGGTTTGTTTAAATTAAGGGAAGCTCCATCTCTGATGTTATTGATTCTATTTTGCAGGTGTTGGGTTATATGTTGCTGTGGGTTTAGGATGTCTCCTGGTAACAGTGCTGTTTCTTGTTCTTTATATAAAATATAGACCCAACACCCCAAAAACAGGTACAGTTTTCTTCTTTATTTATTTATATACTACTTCTTCTTAATTTATTTACTTTACATGAAGTCCCATAGACTTGTAGAGATGTGGGTGACAACACTCAAACAGCAATTTGTTGACCGGGTTGTCCACCCGGGCTATGATCCTGGGACATCCTAAATTTTATTTTTGTATAACAACCTTTTACAACAGTCCATGTCTGTTAAGTCACCTTTGCCCCTTTGGCAATTCCTAACATTTCATCCTTTTCCACTAGGATCAATAGCTGTGGCAATAGATCCTTCATCTGCAGGTCATGCAATGATTACACCCTCAGAATCACTATATGCAAATGTTGAAGTAGACGAACCAGTGTACCAGAATTGTGCTGCTACTAAAAAAAGACATTATTAATTTGATACATAATTTTAATATACAATATATGTTCTTCTTCATCTGCAGAACAGTTATGTTATTTCTTTATTAATTTATTTTATCATTTAGCCCCTATGTGTATAAAATTAATAAATGATTAAATAAAAGTAAAAGTACTCAGTGTTGAAGCTATGTATGCTATTGTAAAGAAATATAATAAAAATATATTTTCTTTCTACATTACATTTACATATTCAAAGTCTGACTTTGACTCTGCACTATAACAAAAAAAATAAAGTAAGCTTAACATAAGAATTCAAGGTAACTTACTAATTCTTGAGTGTAGACACCAAATACATTTTTTGAATGAGGTTGTGGCCTAACAAATTTCATTTTGCCAATATCTGTTTTTGAACACAAGAACTTGCAGCTACTGCCCCCTTGTGGTGACATTGTGTTTACCTACCATTGTCCTGTACACAATAAAATCTTGGCAACTCCCTGAGGTGCAGCATGAAACTGCTTACCAACAGAAATGGAATACACATTGGTAATGCATTTTTGTTCACCATAGTTTGTCACTGTGTATGTAGTCTTCAAAGGCAGGATGTGTCCACAGGCGGGTTCCAACGTGCCACCTTTATGCAAATGCAAAACACACACACACACACACACACACACACACACACACACACACACACACACACACACACACACACACACACACAGTCACAGTCTAGTGAAGACATGGATAGATTTTTGATTATCCTCTGCTGTCTGACCGCTGGTGAGTACACACACACCGAATAAATGCATGACTTTCGCATTTTATCTCTCTCTGTCTGTCTTTTTTTCTCTCTGTGTGTTCTTCATGTGGAGTCTGTTATCAGAGTGACTGGATATGTAGGCAGATCAGCAGTGATCAGATGCCCCTAGAGGATATGAGAGATACTCCACGTACCTCTGCAAAGGAAAGTTCATCGACATATGCCTGACCGGACTGATGGTAGGTAGAGTATCTCTGCATGATGACATCACCTCTAGAATCTTCACTGTGACCCTCATTGCTCTGACAAACTAGATGGACAGAGAGGAAGAGGTGAGAGAGGCAAGAGGGAGAGAGAACAGAGAGAGACCAAATGAATCAGAGAGGGAGATAAGAGTAAGGGAGAGAGAGACAAACAAAAAAGAAATATCTAGAAAGAAAGTGAGGACAGAAAGAGTGACACATATACACAATACAATTGCTTACTAGAGTGTTTCTTCACATCAGCTCTTCCCACACAGAAAAAAGGTTTCGAAACTTATAGGCACAATCCAAAAAGAGGCAAACAGCACCATCCACAGGAGGTAGAGGCAAATGGCACTTTGGAGCTCACATTTAGCATTATGCATTATGCATTAGCAGACACATTAAACTAAAGCAAACCCAGAGCCTAATTGTGTGTGCTAAACGTACGTCGTTCAAGTATGCTAAACATACTTGAAGCAGATGTTTTAATTAAAAGATTGGATCAGCCCTTGGCCAATAGCCTATTATTGCCCTGCATTCTTAAGGTTATATAAGTATAACTATATTGTGATACAGTATTGTGATATACGGTTGACTAATGTCTCGGAGCTCTGGAAAGAGTCTGTTTGAACTCGGAAGCAGAGAGTGGTTCAATTGGTGGACATACACTTGAAGTAAACTATTCTCATCCTTAAATGCTCACAGAGAAGATCCGGAGGTGGGATACCAATTTGCCAAGGTTTTTGTCCTCCTTGCTCATAAAGACAACAAGATTGATCTGTCATTGGTTCATTCAGTGATACACCCATGACACGCAAAACAATTAGGTAATGTAAATTGAACACTTTTGCACTTTGTGCAAGTGCATACTTGTTTTTTTTTTTTGTTATGCCGTGAAAATAACAGATTGTTGTGGAAACTCCCTCAAATCACCTTGTGCTTCAAACTGATGAGGATGCATTTCTTGCTGTGAAAAAAGGGTGTTTAGAGATTAACTTAACTATTAGTAAGACTCTGACTGTGAGAAATAGGGAAGTACAATGTGGGCTCGCCTTTCAATAAACCACAAGACTTAACTGAGCTGTTTACAGCCACTGGGTGTTGAGTGTACGTGGTCTACAAGCATGCAGCAGACCTCTAAGAAGATGACCATCAGTGACCTCACAGGAGGTTGTCATGACAACAGCTCACATTTTGTAATGTGCAAAGTGTAAAACTACCTTCAAATATAATTTCAGTTGACAAGAGAAAGTACTGTAAATAACAAAGATGTTCAGAAGTCAATGTTGTTGTCAATGTTGTGAATAGTTTTAAGAAAAGGTTTGAGGTCATATAACATAAGAGATATTACAAAATGATGAAGATGTGAATGTTGTTGTGAATGTTTTAAAAGACTGCCAGGAGGCCACATGTTTAGAAGGCCATAAGTGGTTATTTGTATGCAAAAGTGTAGTCATCTCATGCTCATTATGCTGTTAACATGACAGTTATTTAGGCCAACGTACTTGCACATGGACACACACACACACACACACACACACACACACACATACAAACAATGGATTTTGAAATAGAGGCACACCAACATGAACCTACCATCATTCACACACAATGTTTTATGTTTCCATGATAAGTTAAATGTTGGTTGTGGTTGGCTGTGGTTAAGAGGGGTAGGCGGAGGAGCCTTTAGTGTTGTCTTATCAACACGTAGCCCTGCTGTTTTATAGTTCTAAGTCTTATTGATAGCCACCACAGTGACTGAATTTCGTGAATGCGTTGCTCAAAGCTGAATTTGACGTCAACTTGTTGATTACTGCTTGTTAAACGTTACTTCAGCGTACACAGTGAGCTTGAAGTTATAACCGACAGGTGTTCATGGTGTAGGCACTTTCAATCCACAAAATCCTTGTCGTCATTGTAATAGTCTGTGTTTTACTAGTGTTGTTTTTGACAGCCTATTTTAGTTTTAGTCTTAGTCTAGTCTTTGTGTCAAGAAGTCATTTTAGTCTTTATTAGTTTTAGTCATGTTATCTCTTTTTAGTCTAGTCTTAGTTTTAGTCGACTAAAAGTCTGAGCATGACTTGCAATTTACTGCATTTTACTGATAGGGGGCATGTTAACTTAGCCTGGCTAATAAGCTGACTGACAGGCATAAATTGCTAGCCTGACATAGCCCGACCATAATACTGCTGTTCATCCGTATTCATGGTCTGGAGGTTCTTTAACCTGGAGCGATTATACTGCGGGGGGGGGGCATTCACTTTTGGTTTGAAACAATTGGACAGCTCGTCTAATCAGCGTCGCTTATTGGCCGGTAGACTCTCTACCGATATAAACACGCCCAAGAGGACCGTTCCCAGACCATGGATACGTATGAACATTCGTATTATGGGCGGGCTATGTCAGGCTAATAAATTGCCACTTACTGAACAAAATGCGTTAACTTTCCCATTTGTCCTCGACTGAAGCCTAGAGCTATTTGTGGGTTTACGTGCGCTTAGGTCAATACTCCAGTTAGATCAATAAGGCAAAAAAGTTTATGAGTTTACATAAGATATTTTCTTCTAGGCTTCACTGTGCAGCTGTGAATTAGTCTATTCCTATAATTGCAGACTTTTAACTATCGAAATGTGCACTGATTTGGATGAAACTTTGGTATTGTTTGTTGATTCGCAACATTTGGAATTTGTGCTACGTACGTGGTTTTAGCGGAGGACCGTACCGCGCCTTCCAAAGGCTTTTTCTAGTTTTCATTTTCAAAGGAATATGATCCCTAGTATCTCTTCAATATATAACCTCCTTAGATATACCTATAAATAGAATTTCTGAATATGCTGTAAATGATATAACCTATATTGATGATTGAATGGAAAAATGAAAGTATTACTTGCCACCGAAATTAGTAATAATATAAGTCCCAGTTCACCGTTGTGCGCAAGTTTCGGAACAGCCAGAATGGTGAGAGAGCCTTCTTTTTTGCCAACTATTTGGTGAGTGCATTTTTCTCACTGTGTTCAAAACATGAAGCGAGCATACGGTTAGACTACTCCACAAAACCTATTTAGCCTACACAGACGCTCCATAGTTATGTTATGCGCAACATGATCAGAAAGGAGACGGCCCGAGCAGAATCGCCTTTTTGGGGCATTACACATAAGTCGTTCATTCACCTGCAGTCTCACATTTTTGCAAGTAGTCCAGACTATCATACAGTGTTGTGTTTTATCTTGGTGTCCTTCTCTGCGCAAGTTTTTTTTTTTTTTTTTTTTTTTGCCGCCCCCTCTCCGCAATGGAATCACCCCTACTACTGTCGCCGGGCCTGACATGGACAGAAGTAATACACCTACAATCTTTGGTTTAATATCAACAGAATAACAATTGGGTCAAAGGTTTGTTTTTAGTGCTCTTGCCCCTTAAAGAAGGAAAAATAGGCAATTTCTATGCTCGCCCGTCTCGTTGGGGTGAGATCCTATTTACTGAACATAGCGTTGACACCTGAAAATTTGACAAGCTTAATCAAAGCTTAATTAGAGCCATCTGAGGGAGCGTTGTTGGCGCATTTGAAACGATGGCTGTGTCCACCACCTACAAAGTTTAAACTATGAGATGGAGATGTTTATTTAATGGAAATAATGAACCAGATAAATACTTTCTAGCTGCCCGGTATAGACTTTGTGTGGCGATAAATTGACGTGTGCTCAAGAACATAGAGTAGCCTATATTTAGGCCTATTTACACATTTTTCAATAGGCCCAGCAGAAGTTATGAACTCAGAAGTATGCCTATGCTTTGCACCAAATTTGTCTTCTAGTAAAACTTATGTGCCTGCGCTGGATACTCTCTGGCACTGCTCGTAGGCTAGGCTACTGGCTGAAAAAAAATTCCCACGAGAGGAGCGCATGCAGTCAATTTCAAAACTCAGGGAAAATGCACAAAATCAAAACTCAGGGAAAATACACAAAATTGTGGAACTTTGGTAGGGGATGGAGACTAACAAGTCAGATAACGTTTAACTGTAGACAAACAGTGTAGGCCTAGATTTTTTTAAGATAGCCTACAGGTGCCGGATCCAACAAAAAAGTCTAGAATCCAAGGTCGGAGGTAGCCTACAAATTAAGACATGCGTTGCTGTGTCTCCATTGCTAGGCTTTAACCTAGACGAAACAACGTTATAGGTCTACATTTCTTTGCGTCTCGTTTTCGTCAACGAAAATGAAGCTCGTCTTCGTCAACGAAAATGAAGAGACATTTTAGCATAGTTTAGTCTCGTCTTTATTCGTCAATAATATGACATATTTCGTTATCGTTATCGTCACCCGAGCAACGTTTTCGATGCGTCTCGTCTTCCTCACGTCAAAAACAATCGTTGACGACGATATTTCGTCATAGTTTTCGTTGACGAAGCAACACTATGTTTTACTCCAAGAGAATGCAAACTAGCTTCTGGTTTAGCCTGGTAACATGGTGTGTTTATTTCACTCCAATGCATGCGTACAAACTCATTCTGTCTACTCCACTTATCCACTACCATCATTCTGTGTGTTTTATCCCATAACCCCCTGTGTCATTAAAGGTGAGGTCTCCCAATAAATGAACACCACAACACACACAATGGACTTTAAAATACAGCAGGATGGAATCTGCCATCAGAATGAATCAGTTGTTTTATAATGTTTCATGTTCCTGTGTTCCAAGCTATTACATGTTGCTTCGCCAGAGATATAAGTAACTGTGGTTAAGAGGCGAAGGGGGAGGAGCATCAGACCCACTTCAAGAATCAACTATTACATAAGTATGCTAGACACAGAAACCTGAGAGAGAGAGAAAGAGAGAGTACCGCATAGGCTACACTAGTGACTGCAGAAAGA
The DNA here is from genome assembly GCA_027497455.2 of Sardinella longiceps. Taxonomy (NCBI): domain Eukaryota; kingdom Metazoa; phylum Chordata; class Actinopteri; order Clupeiformes; family Clupeidae; genus Sardinella; species Sardinella longiceps. The sequence goes on along the minus strand of JAODXP020005268.1, from coordinate 37,755 downwards.
ATAAAGGGAAGACATGAAAATATATTTGATCATCTTTTATCTGCTTGGGGGTGAGTTACTCTGAACACTAACATGACATGAATCGAGTGGTCATGCAACTAGCACACGCACACACACACACACACACACACACACGGTAGCACTTCAAAATAACCGTCGTAGGTAAATTAATAGTTTATGTAGTATAAATTTATACATAATATAACTGTTTAGAAATAATAAAACGATAGCCTAGTTAAGTTTATAATTGTTAACTGTTAATAGGCTGCTATACTTAGTAAATTAATACTTTATTTATTATAAGTTTATACGTATTGCAACCATTTAGAAATTATATAACAATAGTTAGTTTATTATTGTTAACTGTTACAAGGTCATTTATTAACATCAACTTCATCATTTGTTTATGTAAACTAAATGCTTAGCATATACATTATATGCTGAAACAAAGCCATTTGGAGACCACTTCAATTGCATTTTTAATACATTAACAAACTAACTTGTTGATGCAAATATTATGCTATGATGACTATTTATTAACTTTCGCCTATTAGTCTGTACCCTATGAACGGTGGAAGTAACAAAAATTAAATAAAAAGAAAATTAAGAAATAAAATTAAACATGTCATATCGCCAAGTGCCAAATTTAAATCTATCAATTGTTATTAAATGTAATCTAATTTGAAGCTTGATACAATTGCATTTGAAGTTAAAATGCTATAAACTTAAAATGAATTGAATAAGAAATTGAATTCACTTTGAGATCAGACATTACATTTACATTTCCCTGTTATTTTCATTTTGAATGAGACATTATATTTCAGCCTCGTGCAGTTCCATGCGCCACCATTTATTTAAAGAGCATTTCATTTACTTTTAGAAAGACTTTAGTTTAAGGTTGCATGTTCACCTGTCAATCATATATCCCACCCATCAACACTGATCAGTCTCGATTGGAGATGCCTGTCTCTGTTGTATGCTTTTGCGGAGTGTTCTCGCGTCACTACGATGCTAAAAAACTATGCTCTGAATGATTCATCAGTGATAATATTTTGCACAAAATATGGCAGGGTTATAAGACTACAGGGCTGTTTGCTTGGAACCGTTAATATAGTAGGCCTACTGTATAGGCCCACAGACAGTCAGTAGGCTGCTGCTGCTTGGATCAACTCGGGCTACAGGAGTTCAGCAGGCTATCGGTCCTACTACCGTAGCCTACGTTGTTGAGGGGTAGTAGTCTACCTGGGTAGAATCAGATAAACAGGGTCTAAGAGGTTATTAGTTGCACGATCACAAGATAGATGTTTGTCCCATGAGAAAGCCTGAAACCTGGCTCAAACTGCAGGTTTGACAAGTAGGCTATGTTTGCTGAAGAAAACTTTTACGACCCCATGACAGTGAAACACACGGGGATCCCCGCAACAAAACCCTCCTGCCCTGATGAAAGCGTTACGTAGCTTGCGATGGTGAGAACGGACCAGCGACCACCATTCATTGTGAACATTGTACAAGGAGGATCATGCACTTGTTGGATTTCACAAACTCCCTGAAAAACATGACGACCAGTTGGTAGCAAGGTCTCTCTGTCAAGAGCTCACTAAGTTTAGGCTATCTCCCGTAAGCTACGTGTGCTAGTTTAGGTATTGGATGTGCCAGCCTTGTCCCGTCACTGTATACATTGACGGCAGGCATTTTCAATCGAGTCAGATTGTTGTTGATGGGTGGGGCATCTGCTTGACAGGTGAACATGCAACCTAAAACTAAAGTCTTTCTAAAAGTAAATTAAATGCTCTTTAAATAAATGGTGGCGCATGGAACTGCACAAGGCTGAAATATAATGTCTCATTCAAAATGAAAATAACAGGGAAGCGTAAATGTAATGTCTGATCTCCTACTTAAGTACTAAAATGCAATATCTGTACTTTACTGAAGTATTCTTTTTTTCTCCTACTTCCACTTTTACTTCACTACATTTTTGATGTGCTGCTTAGTTACTCGTTACTTTTATAAAAAAAATGTTACAAATCATACCACATCCAATGATAGCCTATCGATGCCAGACCAGATCATCACCAGGTTAGAGAGACAACCGGCCAATAAGCGAAGATGATTAGAAGAGCTGTCCAATTGTTTCAAACCAGAACTGAATGCCCCCACCACCACCACCCCATAATTGCTTCAGGTTAAAGAACCTCCAGACCATGAGTACGGATGAACAGCAGTATTATGGTCAACATAACAGCATTTTTGTTAACCTATATGTAATCAAAGGAATTATCCAAAGTGAATCAGCACATAGACTGCTGTTTTATAGTACTAAGCGTTAACGATAGCCACCTCAATAACTGAATTTCGTGCAACGCAGCCTGAGTCGACAGACGCAGCTAACTGGCGCTTCGCAAACTCGATCTACGTTGCACAAACTTGAGGTGGCTATCAGTAGTGCTTAGCACTGTAAAACAGCAGGGCTATGCATTGAATCACGGATAATAGCTTCTTATAATAGGGTCTTTTTGGTCCTCTTCATTTGATTTTGTTCTCTCTCTCCTCTCACTACATGAGAAATGTGGGTAATGTGCCCTTGATAAGAAACTACACTTTCTCTACACCTGCAGACCCAACAACCGCTGTTACTGTTATGGAAAAAGCGATTAAGGTGACTGGATATGTGGGTGGATCAGCATTGATCAAATGCCCCTATCATAAAGGATATGAGAGACACCCCAAGTACCTCTGCAGAGAGCCGTGTGCCCTCTTTAGGAAGTAAAGACATTTCCATCGAGACTGAAGCGGGTCAGACCAAAGTAATCAATGGTAGATTCTCTCTGCATGATGACATCACTGCAACACTCTTGACTGTGAACATCACTGGACTAACTGCACAGGACTCTGGACAATACTGGTGTGGCATGAAAACAGGACGTACCATGAGGACTAATTTGTACACTAAAGTGAGGTTAAATGTTATTACAGGTAAATATGAAGTTATTTTTGAAAACTACTGGACACATGTAACATTGTGTTCAACATGAAGTATTTGTACATAATGGGCAATGGAATTTCAAAAAGTTTTCAGAAACTAATGTACTGTAGGTAAAAGTTACAATTTTGTGCAAATGCTGATGGGTATAATGGCATTAGTCATGTAAAGAAAATCAAAGAGGGTCAGGTAGGATTTCACACACGAAATGACCCCAAAACATTGTACTGCAACACCACCAAACACACGTACACACTATCACCACTTCTACTATTTTCTGAACACTCTATTAATAACCTCTTGCACTCTCTCAGCAGAGTCAAAGCCTGACAACTCCGACAACAGGTGCGTATTCATTTTTGTCTATGCATGTAGCCTATGTGTGTTGGTAAAATATACATCCTATAGCCTACATCTGTATCTATACTTACAGTATCTATGACATGACTATCTTACAGCCTCTGACTCCTGGTCTCACCTGACCCACTGGGCTGTGCGTGCTGCTGTCATCATGTCTGTGCTGACCTTAGCAGCTGGCTGCGTTCACATTTGGTACAAGAGAGAGAAAAGAAATACAGATATACAGACACACACACATAACTAAAGAGACACAAATTCATGAATGCCTATTTCCTGGATTCCTTGTGAATATTCTAATGTATGAAAAACATATGATGGAGATACTGTGGCCAACTAGTATACAAACAGTTACAGAATTATATTTATATAATTTTGATAAACTGTACTGTCACTCCAACTCAAATTTTTATTGGTTCGGTCTTTTAACAGCCTGCTATATATATGTATACGTAATAAAGAAATAATATACACTTGTCCTTGTGGGTATAAATTATTTTCCATAGTTTTACATTTTAAAGGAGTAATCCAGTGTATCTGGTGTAATCCGTAAGTATTTCAACATCATGAAAAGTTCAAACTTTTGCCGGAGAGCAGAATGTTGATATGTTCGTGAATAGTGCAGATTGGAGAAGATTGCTTTCTAGGTGTAGCTTCCAGGTGCATATCGCTATGTGGTAAGTAGCTGTCTGTACAATTACAATTACAATTATTATACGATCAACAAAGTGTGGGCCTACTTTGGGCCTTTTTTTGTTCGAGATGGTGACACCCCACCCCTGGGGAAGAGAAGAGGCTGATTGTCTGAACTACGGTAAGCGGAGAGCTGATTCTTTGGTAAACCTGAGGTGTTAACAATAAAAGGGGACATCATCATCAGTGGTCCTGTCAGTGTCACAGGCACAGCATTAAGGTTGCAACCAGGACATTGTGATCGATCTTAGGCCACAGAGAAGTGTGTCATCTACTGGCCACACACCAACTCCACTTCTAAGAGCAACTTGATTTTCTCAGGAAGTCTCCTATCGAAGTAATAACTAAGCCTTCCTGTATAGGCTTACTGGTTAGCTGTTGGCCATTGGCTGCCTCTCAGATAGTCTGCTACTAGACTGTTCCTGAGTCAGTCATGACGCAAATGCAGTTTCTTAGGGACTTGGACATTAACTGACCTATAAGAGACTCTGACTGTGTGAAGTAGAGTGTGAGATTTAGCTCAGCCGTTTGCAGCCATTAGGGTGTTGGTGGTCTACAGGCATGCAGCAGACCTCTGAGAAGATGATGACTTCCAGTGAAGATGGTGACTGCAGTGACCACACAGGAAGTTACCATGACAACAAGTCCCATTTTGTTCGTATAACTGGCAATGACCCAAATATGAAGTCAAAAGTCTAAGTAATGCACAATATGCAAACTACACTCAAAAATAATGCATTTGGTTACAAAACAAAACACTTTGTAAATGGGACTATTTGTGACTATTTCACCAGCATAGCTGTGAGGAGACTTGCCAGGATAGAACTAGAGAATGATAAAGAAAGTTGTGGAAATTAAGTTCAAAAGATCATAAACTTGGTTATTTGTAAGCAGAGGTGTAAAGATGGTGCAACACATATCTCATTCTATTCTGATTACGCTGTTAACATCAATGTTGTGCACCTTATTTAGCCAACACACTCATGCATGAACACACACACACACACACACACAGAGAGAGAGAGAGAGAGACAGACAGACAGACAGACAGAGTAGGATGTAATCTGCCATTAGGCCATTAAGTCATGACATGTTGTTTACCCCAGACCTAACGCCTATAAGGTCTGGTTAAGAGGGGAAGAAGGAGGAGCCTTTGGTGTGGTCTTTACAGATCAGACCCACTTTAAGTATTCACTGATACATGAGTATGCCAGAAACAGAAACCAGAGAGAGAGGAGAGAGAGAAAGGGAAGCTATAGGCTATATTCATATCATGACTGTAGAAAGAAAAAATGGAAGACATGATAATATTTTTGATCGTCTTTTATCTGCTTGGTGGTGAGTTACTCTGCTTTTGACTACTGAACACTAATATGACATGAAGTGGTCATGCAACTTGCGTTCACACACAAGAGCGCAAACCAACACACTTTCAGTTTGTCATTGTTACATCTACATGTGTTTTGCAGCTGTGTTTTTTTTATTGATTTGGTATTCTGTCTGCGTGAATTTGTGCAGGTGTTCTTCCTGTGGAGTCTGTGATCCATGTGACTGGACATGTGGGTGGAGAAACAGTGATCAGATGCCCCTATGATAGAGGATATGAGAGAAAGTCCAAATACCTCTGCAGAGGGTCTTGTCCTCGTGTGTTTGGAACTAAAGACATTCCCATCAGGACTGAAGAAGGTCAGACCAAAGCAATCAATGGTAGATTCTCTCTGCATGATGACACCACTGCTAGAGTCTTCACTGTGACCATCACTGGACTGACTGCAGAGGATTCTGGACAATACTGGTGTGGGGTTAAAACAGGATTTGGAAAGAAAGATGTCCACACTGAAGTGGACATTAATGTGATTAAAGGTAAAGATTACATATTGAAAATCTAGTTATTTGATAATACTATAGATAAATATATTTCTATTAAGGGCTGATTTTGCTCTTATTCTCCCTCTTGCTGTATGTTTCAGGTCCCTCTCTTGCCTCACCTTCAACCCCTGTGCCCTTCATAGAAAACTACACTTTCTTTACATCTGCAGACCCAACTGTGGCAACAAACACTTCCCAGTCTGACCCTGCGCTGGACACAACCATTAACAGTCAGTGGAAAATTATGTTAAATATTAGGCTACTGTACATTGGACAAAAAGATTAGATTAGTTTGCTTCACTTTGTTGTCCTAAAAGTAGACTTGTGTCATGTACACAGAATTAAACAGCCCAAGATGCCTAAAAGAAGTGGGCATTGGATGGCCTGCTAAGGCGAGAGCAAGGTTTATCACAATATGCTATAATGTTGAGTAAGATGATGATGAGTGTAGTTAGTTAGAAATAAAGTATTGACCCATTCATTGATTTACAGTATGTTTGCATGGCTTTCTTTTCGATTATTCTTTTGATTCACATGTTCTTGCTACAATAATACATTCATAATGATTTCATCCTGCATTAAACAAGCATTTATATTTACTGTTCTGTCTGCAGTAGGCTACTCACATCTCTTCCATTGTTTTTTAGCACTAGGCCATACGACAATTGGAGAGGACCAAGCAGACTCTATCATCATGCTGATCTTGTGTGCTGTGGTTCTGCTGGCCATAGGGGCAGTGTGTGGACTACTCTCAGTCTTCTACCACAAACAGAGGAGAAGGAAGGAGTCTGCAGGTACTGTACACAGACACACACACACACACACACACACACACACACACACACACACACACACGCACTCACGTCGACACAAGTACTTCACTTCGTCAACACAAGTTTTCACTTACTCCAGTAACTGGTGTGATGATGTGACATATATGACAATTCTTTGCCAGCTTCTTGAATCGAATTTACACAGTTTTAAAGAAGATTGTATTCAACAACATAGTTTTTTTTTTTAAATGTAAGACAATGAATAGGGGCTGGATTTGAGTGGGGTGTTTAGATCATTTCCTGGCTACTCATCTTCCAGTGTATAATGTGCTTATTGACACCTCAGTTTCCATTCTAATGAGTCAACCAAAGGTGCACTGCAGTCTGATGCTTGTATAGTCAGACCTGATGTTGTATTTTCCATATGAGACTGTGGCAGCACTGCTGCATTGAGAAGGTTGTGGTCAGGGTTTGACACGTCAACTGAAAGTAGAATAGAGTTTCGTCTTACTGGCACACACACACACACACACACACACACACACACACACACACACACACACACACACACACACACACACGCACACACATATACACACACACACGCATATGGTCATCACATAGGAAGCTTGCAAATAAAACAATTGTGCACACACATCTAATGTGGGGACGTATTATAAGTTTGCACACACAAAGTGTACTTACAGAAGCAGACACTTTCTCACAAATACACTCACACACTTTAAACACACACACACACACACACACACACACACACACACACACACACACACACGTTGCCACACACACACACACACACCATAAAGATACACATGCACACACACCATACACACACACACACACACACACACACACACACACACACACACACACACACACACACACACACACACACACACAGACACATTTGATTTGCCCTTGAGCTCACTAATGCTCTGTTCTGTTACAGCCTGTGGTCCACCCATCCCTCAAAACAACAGTGAGCACATTGACGAGGTAAGACTGTATTACAAAAGAAGAACCACAAACAGAGACGTTTCTCACATAGCTGAATGACATGGAGAGGGAATCAAAGATGATTTTGTCCTTTTATGTTCATGTCATTCCAATCAGATACCTTCTGATGCAGCCATGTTTACCCACTGTTGCTGTAATCTGTAATATCTGCTGCCATCTAGTGGGTAGTTATGTCATAGAATTTAGATGTCTTACACATCTGCATGGTGAAATATTCCTGTGATAGATTCACATTGCATGCATGATGAGATATATTAGACCTTATTTAGTAATCTAATGGTAAGTTTACCAATTATACAATGCAGTATGTCCTCTTAAGTGTCCTTACAGATAGTTCAAATACTACTGTGGAAATGTAATTTTTTATAGGAGTCTTAATAGACATTTTAGTCTGTGACTGTTACATATATTAGCCAATATGTTATAAATGTGTTATTAATCATCATCGTAGCCCAGTGGCAATGAGGCCAGCGCGGAGCGGGGCAGTGTTGAAAAGACCAGAGCATCCGTTAGCAGCCTGTATTGCCTTGCGGAAGGGTCCCATCACCGACCCTCAGTGATGTCACTTTACTCGACCGTCTTTCCAGTCAACAACAGCTCAGTTGACAGCTCTGACAGCTCAGTTACAGCCTGTGACCTTCAGAACAGTGAGCACAGGCACACAGAGGAGGTGAGACTGAGAGTTTTATAGTAACTGCAGCAGAACGAAAGTAGAAAAACCACAAACAGGCCACAGAAACACCACCTTGACTTCATGTAGTTGTTCTGATCAGCAGCTCTGGCATGAAGGGTTGAAAGTGTTAGAAAATAGGTTACTGTGCTGTAGGTGATATATTTAAAGACCACAAAATCAAGTTCTGGCTGCATCCTCTGGTGTGCTAAAAGTCAGGGGCGCTGCTAGAAATTTTGAGCTCTATGACAATTTTTTTGGGGGGCCCTCAAATACTGATTTCAACATCAACATTTTCTCTGGGCCCACCTGTCAGTGCCATCAAATCAAACAAAGGCGTTACCAAATATTTCAGCCAATAATCCTCCATGTGGAATTGTGTAGTTACTCAAAAAGCGACTATCATCATTTATCAACAATCTGATACTATATGATAATGCATGTTTTACTAATGTCTTATTACTGTTTTATTAACTGTAGCCCCATGACTATGAGACCTGTGAGGAGACGGGCAGTGTTGAAAAGTCCAGAGCATCAGTCAGCAGTCTGTATTGCCTTGCAGAAGGGCCCCAACATCGACCCTCAGTTTTGTCACTGTACACCACTGTCAACAAACGTGCTTCTGACAGCTCAATTAATAAAACCCCAGATCAGCAGTCTACCAGTAGCCCAGTCACACAAGAGTCAGATCAGCATGTCTATGACAATCCACAAGAGAACATTGCCATCTACTCCAATGACCTTCTACCTGAAGAAACTACATCTCCCACAATGCAGTATGGCAATGTTGCACCTCAGCTTAGTGCTTAGGGCTTTGCGTTAACATTCCATCAGCATTAAATGGAATGGATGATTTTATCTACTCAAGATTGCCCAAGAGGTTAAAGTTAAGGGAAATATTTTTGCATTGTACAGTATATTTATCTATGTAATGTACAGTATATTCAATTATTGTTAATATAATTTGAAAATATATACTGCAAATACTGAGTGAGTTGCTTGAGTGCAACATACAAGATAATGATCTGCATGGTTTTTTGGTCAAAAATGTTATGCAGGCAAGTATTTATTGTGCATATAGCCATGTTAAACAATCGCCACATAATTTCCGGACTTAAATTGACTCTGCTCAGAAAACACATATTATGATGCCATTCTAAAAAAGAGTAAAAGTTACTCCAGTTTTTGTAAAATGTAATCCATTGCAACCAATTAATAATTGGATTAAAGTGCATTTGGAAATGAACACTGGCTCACATACACATAAATCCACCATCAGAGTTGTTCATAAGTGTCGGTGAGAATCCTCATCAGTGACATCAGCAGACCGGGCATCTGTGGCTGACACAGGAACAAGGAGGAGGAGCCTTATTACTGAGTTCTTAACAGGCCAGTCCCACTTATAGAGTCCACTATATGCAAGAAACAGAAACCTATAAAGATAGATAGATAGATAGATAGATAGATAGATAGATAGATAGATAGATAGATAGATGAGCACTTCATTCTAGATTCATGGAAAGAACATCAAACATGATAGGCCTCCATTTATTCATCTTCAGTCTGCTTGCTGGTGAGTAACTCTTCTCTTCTCTACTGAACACTAAAGATGATAATGGACATGAAACTAGGTCACAAGTACGGACACACACTCTGCACTTTTAGTGCTAGTAGGTCAGCATATTTGACCTATATTAGAAGAGTTCACATTCAAAAGCATTTAAATCCATTTTGCAAATTATTCAAAAATTAAGTTGTTTAAATAACATCCAGGAATAACATTATATGGTAACACTTTGCGGTAAGGGTACATGAATTATCATGAATTCATGCATGATTTCATTCATGATTCATTCGTGATTCATGCATTACTTCATCTCTGAATATCTAATGACTCATCAGGTATTAGCATGAATTCATTGTTTATCATTAATGACCTCCTGCTGAAATAGCAGATGATCTTAAGCATTAATTACTCTGGGTACATCATCATGAGTCATGACTAATTACACATGATCATGATGTTTTTGTTCAAAATAATTTGATATAATTTGATATAGTAAAAGTACTTATTTAGCCTACTTTGGCCTAGTCATACGCCATACTTCAACTAAATTTTACTAATTTAACCATGTCAACACTTTAGTTGAGGGGGCACAAACATGATGAATTCATCATGATCATGCTAATAATCATGACTCATGCTAATTAATCATGACTCATGATGATGTACCCAGAGTAACTAATACTTAAGATCATGTGCTATTTCAGCAGTAGGTCATTAATGACAAACAATGAATTCATGTTAATTCCTGATAACTCATTAGACTTTCAGAGATGAAGTAATGCATGAATCATGAATTTATCATGAATGATTTCATGCATGAATTCATGATAATTCATGTACCCTTACCGCAAAGTGTTACCCATTATATAAATATAGTTCAATAAATTAACTGCAATGGGACTTTTAGGTTTCTGCATCTGAACTCTTCATTTGTTATGAAGATTATTTTTCTGTATTATCCTACTGGTCATTCTGCTTGTGTGTTTGAGCCATGCAGAATATAGACCTCTGGACAAAGCCGTCTGTAAATTGTGATTAAAATTTTATGGTCATCTTGGGGAGTTGCCAAGATAAACTAGATCCTGTCAAGTAAAACTTGAAAACTCAACATATAATCTTACTTGTGTGGATATAATCATGGTGCCATGTGTCATTTTATATGTTTCTAATTTTATGTTGACTTACCATAACTGATGTGGTGTAGCGATGGTGTGATGATGTAAGCATTACATCCAGATGTGCAAACAGGGTATAAAATTAACTTTTTGACCCACCTGCCAATGGCAGATAAGGCCTGATAATTTACCGGCGAAAAAATATTTTTACCGGCCACTGAAAAAAATAGTTTAGGGTGCTTTTTAGAACAACTAAGCATTACATCCAGATGTGCAAACAGACAGATGTGATACAGTGCAAACCAACACAGAAACCGCCCACGTGCGCACACAGACAGTCTGACCATACTAACAAACACCAGCTTATTATAATAGTAGTAGAATAGTTTCATGTTTCATTTAGCAGGCTCTTTCAACAGGGCTATGCTTCAAATCATTTCCGGAGCATCACTTAAAATCTGTTAAATATAAGACAAATTACTGTAATCTTTGCCAAAAATGATAATAATCATCATAACTTCTGTGTACTTGTTGGTCGGTTACAGTAAACCTTTCACTGTCACACTTCTTTATTAACTATTTACAGTACTCTTGTAACATGAAGTCAAAATGAAACAAGGCATAGGCCTACACATACGGAGAGAAGAAGAGAGAAAGACAGTTACTTATTTTCTGTTATGTATTACGTCATATTTATATTAATTGTGTGTGTGTGTGTGTGTGTGTGTGTGTGTGTGTGTGTGTGTGTGTGTGTGTGTGTGTGTGTAGGTATTCAATCTCTAGAATCTTTGATCCAGGTGACTGGACATGTTGGAGGGTCAGTAGTAATCAACTGTACCTATGATCAAAAGTATAAGGAAGAGCCAAAGTACCTCTGCAGAGGAAAATGTCCTCGTACTTGGGTTAGGGACACCAAAGATATTCCAGTTCAAACTTCAGAAGGGGGAACTTATGCTAAGAATGGTAGATTCTCTCTACATGATGACATCACTACTAGAGTCTTCACTGTGACCATCAGAAGACTGACTGCAGAAGATTCTGGACAGTACTGGTGTGGAGTCAAATCAGGATTAGGAAAGAAAGATGTGTACACTGAAGTCAACTTAAATGTGATCAATGGTAAAAGTTCAGCCATACTTTTGAAAAATCTGTCTGTCAGTGTTTAACAAACATTATTCATACATCTTCTCCATCTCACTGTACATTTTAGTTCCCTCTCATAGGCCCACTCCGCCATCAACCATGGTAGCTTCCATTGAAGACCAAAACCTCTCATTTTCAACCTTGTCATTTTCACATGTAACATCATCCCACACCTCCTGGTCTGAGCATGTCTCAAAGACGAATGGTTAGTGCTGACCTTCATGATTTTCTGTGTTTAATTTATTGTGAACAAACACATCTTCAGCATGTCCATTTAAACCTAATGCACATGTCCAATTACATTGTTTTGCACAAAGCAGACACCTTACATAGAGTTACAAAAGACTCAAGAGGAATCATTCTGATATTGTGTAGTCACAGTACTGATAGCCATAGTGGCAGTGTGTGGGTCAGTCTCATGATTCCATAAACAGTGGAGGAAGAGGCAGTTACCAGATGTGTACACACATAAGCACACACACACAAACACACACACACACACACACACACACACACACACACACACACACACACACACACACAGTTATGACGGGTACGTCTAGATTTCTAGGCTAGTTAAGAGTCACGATGGGTTTCAAGTGGGTCTGTCTCTGTCTGTCTATAAAATCAATCTGTCTGCCTCAATCTATCTTTCTCATGTGTCAGCTACTCACAATAAGACTGTGACCTACTGGACTATACGTGTGGGCGTCATCATGCTTGTCTTGGCTCTAACAATGGTCAGCTTAATTATATGGAACACCAGAATAAGCAGGTATGCACACAAACACACACACACACATGCATGCACGCACGCTCTCACACATACACAGTTTTATTATTGATTCATTACTGTTGTTTGTTCTGTTGAGATATGTTGATTCCAACTGTCGACAAAACAGCGTGTAAATGTGAATTTATGCACAGGTATTGACCGGATTGCATAGAGTTATAGAGATGTATGTTATGTTATTGTTTGTTCCCTCTTCCAGTATGTCTTTGAGAAACAAAGACCTTGTGATTCCAACAGCATGCTGCTCTGAACAGGGCCGGTTCTAGCCTTTTTGGTGCCCTAGGCCAGATTTGAGTTTTCCCCCCCTTTTCTAAAAAACTGAAGATAAAAGGTAAGAAATGTATTGTGATGCCCCCCTGATATTCGGTGCCCTAGGCGACTGCCTCGTGTGTCTATGCCTAGAACCGGCCCTGCCTCTGAAGTCACTATTTGAGGGATTGCAACTATCTATTTATTTATCCGTCTGTCTATCTATCAATCTGTTGTATCACCGTTTATTGGATTAACTGTCTAGTGTCCGCTCTCTGCGCATATTCTGACTCTGACCTTATTGGGCTGTATCTGTGTTCATCATTATGTTTATGTTGACCCTAATTATGGGCTTGGCCAGGGCTCACTTGAAAAAGAGGCGACTGTCTCAATGTGACTACTCTGGTAAAAATAAGGATAGCACTTTACAATAAGGGTACATAAATATACATTCATTAATGCTTTAATTACTGTATGTATTGATAAGTTAACAATAAGTGTATGCATGAGTCATTACAAAGTGTGCAGCAGCTACAGATCAACCGCTCCTCCCCGCCCAACCAACCGGGCTGGTAGTCACTCATCCGTGGGACCTACCGGGCTGGCACTAGCTCATCCGTGGATTCACTCGAACCAATAGCGCACAGTTCATTATTTGAAAGCAGTGCTGAAGCCAAAGCTGTACCAAGAGTGAGGATTTTTCAGTCACATTAAATGAGCCTTGCCCAGCTTGTTTCTGTACTGTTGTAGTGTGGTCTCTCTCTCTCTCTCTCTCTATCTGTATTACTCTCCCCCCTCTCCCCTTGTTGTTTGTCCTTTTTTGCCAGGGATACGACATAAGTCCCTATGGCTCAAAACTCAACATTTGAGCCTAGAATTTGTTGTATATCATGTTCAGTAACCCTAAATATGACTGCCGACAGAACTAGGTGACATAATCCTTCAAACTCAATTGAGGTTTACAGAAATTTTAGAACTCTGCAAAGAAGAGACTATGTGTGTGATGTGAACTTGGGAAGAGAAGAGGCTGATTGTCTGAGCTACTGGAAGCAGAGAGCTGACTCTTTAGTAAAGCCTAGGTATTAGCCGAGCTATTAGCAGCCACTGACTGTTGGTGGTTTAAGTGTGACTTCAGCAGTTAGAGCGCACACAATGTTACCATGACAACAGGACACATTCTGCTCCTACTATCGTAAATTACCTCTCTAATACCACCAAAGAGAGTCTTAACATTTATGTTTGACCATTACACAAACCAACATTGATGCATAAACAGTATCTTCACAGTTGCACACAAACAAATATGCATGGACACACACACACACACACACACACACACACACACAAACACACCGAGTGACATCGTAGCATAGGGCATGTGAGTTCGAGAAGAAAGAGTAGGAGTATATAGTCCAAAAAGCTGATAGATAGATAGATAGATAGATAGATAGATAGATAGATAGATAAATGAAAGTAAAATTACACTTTATTGGATACATTCATGACTGACATAGTTACTGTGTGATCCAAGTGACTGGATATGTTGGAGGATCAACAGTCGTCAGATGGCCCTATAGAGGATATGAGAAATACTCATACATTGTCCTTCTGCCTGGATCCTTTACAAGAAAGACATACCAGTTCAAACTCATGCTACTCCCCTTACCTCATGTATTTCAGGGATTCTTGAGATAAGGGACAAAACTACTTTTTAAATCTTCCAAAAAATTTTTAATAATTCATACATTTTGACTAGACACATATATAAACACAGGTCTTAGCCAACCAACCATGTGAAGGAACAGGTTTACAATGTTAGATTTTTTTGTAAAAAAACAGGTTTTGTTGATGTTATAATATGATATGTGTCAACTCCGTCAGACATCTAAAAAGTCATTTTATTTTAATTTGATCAATCCAACTACCATACTAAGTCATTAGGGATGTAATTACTGGAGGTTTTTAACAGACTAAAGCAGTTAAATGCATTTTATACTTCTATATTATCATTTTTCAGGACTTTGGAAAACCAAACTTTGAAATATTTCCATTTTGTACATTCTAAATTAGAAATAAACATATATATTTGTATTTTCAATGCAAATGAGACATTGATACATGTTGTTCAGTTGATGTTTAATATATTAGAACAATATTGTTTTTAAAAAGTAACATTGTTTTCTAAAAAAAAGCTGGAAAAGCATTTTTTTCGGAGTTCGGAACATGACGGAGTTGACAAAAAAACTGTAAAATAGAAAAATGGAGCAATGGAAATGCTTCATTGTGAAGTTGATGTTGTCCATTATGGTTATTATTTGCAAAAATAGTTTTTAGGGGAACATTTTAACTCAATTAGCATAAACGTCAACTCCGTCAGCTAGCACAATCTGACGGAGTTGACCAAAATCTAATGGAGTTGATGCCTTACGGAGTTGACAAAATTGCTACTTTTTTTCTTGCTGTTCAAAACTTGTAAATTGAAGACATCTGGCTTTTCCCCAGTGGACAACTGACCCTGCAACCTAAATAAAACTGTCAATATTTCTTTCATATTTCATAATTAAGGTTATTATAGCAAAATGACGGTGTTGACAAATTAAAGGTGTGACGGCAATTAGATCCCCATTGTATGTTCAAAATATTATAGCAAACAAACTTTTAAAATTTCACCTGTGCTACTTTTGCATCCACCAAAAATAGGAAGTGCATAAGAGGGCCTGTGATAAACAGTTTAACATAATTTGCCTGATTTATTCAGGATTTTAAAAAATACTGACGGAGTTGACTCAAAGTGAGGACACCACTTTGATAAGCACATTTTAGTAGAAAATAAAATGTAATGCTCTCTTAATGTAATTTGTGGTATTTTATGAAAGCATACAATTCATTTGGTATCAATATTTTTTACATCTATTGTATTTGAAAACACTTTTTCCAGTGTTTTACACTGAGACCTCTTGATGAGGACAGGATAAATAACATGGATTTTCAGGCGCAGTGTCACTATTTTACCAGATAAATATCAAATGAGTTTGAAATGCATAAAATTAATGTCATGAGTATACACAGAACCTCAACACTAACCTTTTGATGCCCTGTTGATTTTTTAACTCCTTAATTTTGGGCAGATATAGACATTTTTATATGGAGGACATGTTTTGTCCCTAATCTCAAGAATCACTGAATTACCATTCTGCAAAGTTTCCTATATCCCTGTCTTTTTGTTTTGTCTTCTCCCTCTAACATATATATGGGCAGTTTGGGCACATTTGATGGCTTATTTCAATTGCAAATGACCACAAAAGAGGCATCATCATCATCATCATCATCATCATCATCATCATCAGTGTCCCCGTCACTACACTGAGGTTGCAAGGACATTGTTATCAAAGGCCGCAGAGAAGTGTGCCCCCTACTGGCCACACACCAACACCATTTCTAGGACCAACTTCATTTTCTCAGGAAGTCTCCTATCCAAGTATAACCAAGCCCACCTGCATAGGCCTTCTGGTCTAGCTGATAGTCTGCTACTAGACTGTTCCTGAGTCATGATAATGATGCAAATGCAGTTTCTTAGAGACTTGGACATTAACTGAACTATTAGCGACACTGACTGTGTGAAGTAGAGTGTGAGATTTAGCTCAGCCGTTCGCAGCTTGAGTGTTGGTGGTGTACATGCATGCAGCAGGCCACTGAGAAGATGACTATCAGTGACCACACAGGAAGTTACCATGACAACAAGTCCCATTTTGTTCGTATAACTGGCAATGAACCAAATATGAAGTCAAAAGTCTAAGTAATGCACAATATGCAAACTACACTCAAAAATAATGCAATTGGTTACAAAACAACACACTTTGTAAATGGGACTATTTGTGACTATTTCACCAACATAACTGTGAGGAGACTTGCCAGGAAGAACTAGAGAATGATAAAGAAAGATGTGGAAATTAAGTTTAAAAGGTCATAAACTTGGTTATTAGTAAGCAGAGGTGTAAAGCATGGTGCAACACATATCTCATTCTATTCTGATTACACTGTTAACATCACTGTTGTGCACCTCATTTAGCCAACACACTCATGCATGAACACACACACACACACACACACAGAGAGAGAGAGAGAGAGAGAGAGAGAGAGAGACAGACAGACAGACATACAGATAGACAGAGTAGGATGTAATCTGCCATTAGGCCATAAAGTCATGACATGTTGTTTCCCCAGACCTAACGCCTATAAGGTCTGTGGTTAAGAGGGGAAGAAGGAGGAGCCTTTGGTGTGGTCTTTACAGATCAGACCCACTGTAAGATTTCACTAATACATGAGTATGCCAGAAACAGAAACCAGAGAGAGAGAGAGAGAGAGAGAGAGAGAGAGAGAGAGAGAGAGAAAGGGAAGCTATAGGCCTTTTCAGAATGTTTGTAAACAAGGGGTGCTGAGATACTTCCGGGTGGCAGAAAGCAACTGGTACCCCATTGACGTGAATACATTCAACGGGGAAAACCGGTCTTACATTAATAAATTCGGCTTTATGAATTATTATTTTGCAGAACGAGATAATAACTACTCACTGTTAAATCTAAAGACATAGGTTTTATAACCAGAAAATAAACTTCTTGTGTTAATACGATCTCTACACCTGTTACCCACTTAGCAACCGAATTAGGCTAACCGTTATAAACAGGGACGTCAGTGGGTTTAGCTTGCTAGCTACAATGCTAGATTAGCTTAACAGACCAAGCAGGGAATACTTGCCTGAAAGTCTGGGGTTTATGACTTTATTTTGTTAAAAAGAGAGAAGAAATGATGACCGTTCATTCTGAACGTGGGTTTTGTGACCAGAAAATACACCCGTTGTGATATGTATCCATACTCCATACCCGTTGACACCCAAGTAACGTTACTCCCGAGGTAGCAAACAGACCGGCGCCGGTCTACCATGCTTGCCATACGGCCAGGTTAGGAAGGGATCTGCCGGTAAAGTTGTTCACAAATGAATAAGTTCGGCATTTTTCTTTTGTAAAAAGGATACGATAAATGCAATAGAAATGACTATTGAATATGAAATATCCAGGTTTTGTAACCAGAAAATGCATATTTGGTGAGATAGGATGTATGCTTTTGACTAGTGTTTCGTTGACAACTTTTGCCTTTTGCCACCCGGAAGAGCGTGTGACGTCACGGTAAATTGGTCTATAGGCTATATTCATATCATGACTGTAGAAAGAAAAAATGGAAGACATGAAAATATTTTTGATCGTCTTTTATCTGCTTGGTGGTGAGTTACTCTGCTTTTGACTACTGAACACTAACATGACATGAAGCGGTCATGCAACTAGCGTTCACACACAAGAGCCTATGCCAACACACTTTCAGTTTGTCATCATTACATCTGTTTTGCAGCTGTGTTTATTTTATTGATTTGGTATTCTGTCTGTGTATTTGTGCAGGTGTTCTTCCTGTTGAGACTGTGATCCAGGTGACTGGATATGTGGGTGGATCAGCAGTGATCAGATGCCACTATGATAGAGGATATGAGAGAAAGTCCAAGTACCTCTGCAGAGGAAAGTGTCCTCGTTTGTTTGGAGCTAAAGACATTCCCATCAGGACTGAAGAGTAAAGATGGCAAAGCAAGGCTTCATGAGTTAATGAGACTTTCCAGCGCAAAGGCTCACCAAAAGGCTCATTACCCGAGAGCTCATGAGATCTTTCTCTCTAGTGTCACCTGCTGTCCAAAGGGAAATATAACAGCCTAAATTAGCCTCGTAGATGTAGGCTCTGGTTTGTGTAAATGTGGTCACGCTTCGCTAACCTTTTCTTGTTCAGCACTTTGGCTTGACTGCAGTTGTTTTTAGATGTTCTGTATAAATAAATGCATACTTAAACCAGTTGAAGCCTAAACCAATGAATGATTATAAAAGTGTGAGAGTGTGTGCATGTGTGTATCTGGAAATAATATTATTTTAATGCTTATCAATCAAATTAAATTAACGCAAGACTTCTTATGAAACTAGGAACAAACTTTAACAGACCAACAGACCAGTATACTAATATAATTTGCACTACAACTAGGCTACTACAATAATAATAATAATAATAATAATAATAATAATAATAATAATAATAATATCAGGGTAATTAATCAGAGAGCGTGTAGGCCTACATTTGTGTATGTGTGTGGATACATGTGGTTTTCTGTAAATAATAAATAAAGAATGTTTAATACTGTGTTGCGAAATAATCTGTTCATAATAAACACTGTAAACCTATGAATTAATCAAATACATACATCTGTATGTACATAATTAGTAAATAACTTAGCTTACTTGCACATACAGCATTAACAATAGTGATAAATTGCTGGGGACATGAAACTCATTGTGCATATAGCCATGTTAAACAATCACCACATTATTTCTGGACTTAAATTGACTCTACTCATACAGTATGATGCCATTCTAAAAAAGTTACTGCAGTTTTAGTAAAATGTACTCCAGTGCACCGATTTAATAATTGGTTTAAAGTGCATTTGGAAATTCATGAACACTGGCTCACATACACATAAATCCACCATCAGATTCGTTCATTTGTCGGTGAGAAGCCTCATCAGTGACATCAGCAGACCGTGCATCTGTGGCCGAGACAGGAACAAGGAGGAGGAGCCTAATTACTGAGTTCTTAACAGGCCAGTCCCACTTAAAGAGTCCACTACATGCATATGCAAGAAACAGAAACCCATAAAGATATATGGATAGATAGACCTAGACACATGAGCACTTTAGATTCATGGGAAGAACATCTATAGATAGATAGATAGATAGATAGATAGATGAGCACTCTAAACAGTAGATTCATGGGAAGAACATAGATAGATAGATAGATAGATAGATAGATATAACTAGATAGATGAGCACTGTCATGGGAAAAACATCAAACATGATAGGCCTCCATTTATTCATCTTCAGTCTGCTTGCTGGTGAGTAACTCTTTCTTCTCTACTGAACACTAACATAGACTTGGACATGAAACTAGGTCACACGTACGGACACACACTAATGCACTTTGAGTGTTAGCAGGTCAGCATATTTGACCTATATTAGAAGAGTTCAGATTCAAAAGCATCTAAATCCATTTTGCCAAATACTCAAAAATGAAGTTGTTTAAATAACAACATCAGGGAATAACATAATATAAATATAGTTCAATTAATGAACTGCAATGGGACTCTTAGGTTTCTGCATCTGAACTCTTCATTTGTCATGAAGATTATTTTTCTGTATTATTCTACATACAGGTCATTCTGCTTGTGTGTTTGAGCCATGCATGTAATCTGCAGAATATAGACCTCTGAACAAAGGCGTCTGTAAATTGTGATTAAACTTTTATAGTCTTCTTGGGGAGTTGCCAAGATAAACTAGATCCTGTCAAGTAAAACTTAACAACTCAACATATAATCTTACTTGTGTGGATATAATCATGGTGCCATGTGTCATTTTATATGTTTCTAATTTTATGTTGACTTACCATAACTGCTGTGGTGTAGCGATGGTGTGATGATGTAAGCATTACATCCAGATGTGCAAACAGACAGATGTGATGTGCACCAACACAGAAACCGCCCACGTGTGCACACAGACAGGCTCACCATACTAACGAACACCAGCTTATTATAATAGTAGTAGAATAGTTTCATGTTTCATTTAGCAGGCTCTTTCAACAGGGCTATGCTTCAAATCATTCCGGAGCATCACTTAAAATCTGTTAAATATGAGACAAATTACTGTAATCTTTGCCAAAAATGATAATAATCATCATAACTTCTGTGTACTTGTTGGTCGGTTACAGTAAACCTTTCACTGTCACACTTCTTTATTAACTATTTACAGTACTCTTGTAACATGAAGTCAAAATGAAACAAGGCATAGGCCTACACATACGGAGAGAAGAAGAGAGAAAGACAGTTACTTATTTTCTGTTATGTATTACGTCATATTTATACTAATGTGTGTGTGTGTTGTGTGTGTGTGTGTGTGTGTGTGTGTGTGTGTGTGTGTGTGTGTGTGTGTGTGTGTGTGTGTGTGTGTGTAGGTATTCAATCTCTAGAATCTTTGATCCAGGTGACTGGACATGTTGGAGGGTCAGCAGTAATCAACTGTACCTATGATCAAAAGTATAAGGAAGAGCCAAAGTACCTCTGCAGAGGAAAATGTCCTCGTACTTGGGTTAGGGACACCAAAGATGTTCCAGTTGACACTTCAGAAGGGGGAACTTATGCTAAGAATGGTAGATTCTCTCTACATGATGACATCACTACTAGAGTCTTCACTGTGACCATCAGAAGACTGACTGCAGAAGATTCTGGACAATACTGGTGTGGAGTCAAATCAGGATTAGGAAAGAAAGATGTGTACACTGAAGTCAACTTAAATGTGATCAATGGTAAAAGTTCAGCCATACTTTTGAAAAATCTGTCTGTCAGTGTTTTACAAACATTATTCATACATCTTCTCCATCTCACTGTACATTTTAGTTCCCTCTCATAGGCCCACTCCGCCATCAACCATGGTAGCTTCCATTGAAGACCAAAACCTCTCATTTTCAACCTTGTCATTTTCACATGTAACATCATCCCACACCTCCTGGTCTGAGCATGTCTCAAAGACGAATGGTTAGTGCTGACCTTCATGATTTTCTGTGTTTAATTTATTGTGAACAAACACATCTTCAGCATGTCCATTTAAACCTAATGCACATGTCCAATTACATTGTTTTGCACAAAGCAGACACCTTACATAGAGTTACAAAAGACTCAAGAGGAATCATTCTGATATTGTGTAGTCACAGTACTGATAGTCATAGTGGCAGTGTGTGGGTCAGTCTCATGATTCCATAAACAGGGGAGGAAGAGGCAGTTACCAGATGTGCACACACATAAGCACACACACACAAACACACACACACACACACACACACACACACACAGTTATGACGGGTACGTCTAGATTTCTAGGCTAGTTAAGAGTCACGATGGGTTTCAAGTGGGTCTGTCTCTGTCTGTCTATAAAATCAATCTGTCTGCCTCAATCTATCTTTCTCATGTGTCAGCTACTCACAATAAGACTGTGACCTACTGGACTATACGTGTGGGCGTCATCATGCTTGTCTTGGCTCTAACAATGGTCAGCTTAATTATATGGAACACCAGAATAAGCAGGTATGCACACAAACACACACACACACACATGCATGCACGCACGCTCTCACACATACACAGTTTTATTATTGATTCATTACTGTTGTTTGTTCTGTTGAGATATGTTGATTCCAACTGTCGACAAAACAGCGTGTAAATGTGAATTTATGCACAGCTATTGACCGGATTGCATAGAGTTATAGAGATGTATGTTATGTTATTGTTTGTTCCCTCTTCCAGTATGTCTTTGAGAAACAAAGACCTTGTGATTCCAACAGCATGCTCCTCTGAACAGGGCCGGTTCTAGCCTTTTTGGTGCCCTAGGCCAGATTTGAGTTTTCCCCCCCTTTTCTAAAAAACTGAAGATAAAAGGTAAGAAATGTATTGTGATGCCCCCCTGATATTCGGTGCCCTAGGCGACTGCCTCGTGTGTCTATGCCTAGAACCGGCCCTGCCTCTGAAGTCACTATTTGAGGGATTGCAACTATCTATTTATTTATCCGTCTGTCTATCTATCAATCTGTTGTATCACCGTTTATTGGATTAACTGTCTAGTGTCCGCTCTCTGCGCATATTCTGACTCTGACCCTATTGGGCTGTATCTGTGTTCATCATTATGTTTATGTTGACCCTAATTATGGGCTTGGCCAGGGCTCACTTGAAAAAGAGGCGACTGTCTCAATGTGACTACTCTGGTAAAAATAAGGATAGCACTTTACAATAAGGGTACATAAATATACATTCATTAATGCTTTAATTACTGTATGTATTGATAAGTTAACAATAAGTGTATGCATGAGTCATTACAAAGTGTGCAGCAGCTACAGATCAACCGCTCCTCCCCGCCCAACCAACCGGGCTGGTAGTCACTCATCCGTGGGACCTACCGGGCTGGCACTAGCTCATCCGTGGATTCACTCGAACCAATAGCGCACAGTTCATTATTTGAAAGCAGTGCTGAAGCCAAAGCTGTACCAAGAGTGAGGATTTTTCAGTCACATTAAATGAGCCTTGCCCAGCTTGTTTCTGTACTGTTGTAGTGTGGTCTCTCTCTCTCTCTCTCTATCTGTATTACTCTCCCCCCTCTCCCCTTGTTGTTTGTCCTTTTTTGCCAGGGATACGACATAAGTCCCTATGGCTCAAAACTCAACATTTGAGCCTAGAATTTGTTGTATATCATGTTCAGTAACCCTAAATATGACTGCCGACAGAACTAGGTGACATAATCCTTCAAACTCAATTGAGGTTTACAGAAATTTTAGAACTCTGCAAAGAAGAGACTATGTGTGTGATGTGAACTTGGGAAGAGAAGAGGCTGATTGTCTGAGCTACTGGAAGCAGAGAGCTGACTCTTTAGTAAAGCCTAGGTATTAGCCGAGCTATTAGCAGCCACTGACTGTTGGTGGTTTAAGTGTGACTGTTGGTGGTTTAAGTGTGCGCACACAATGTTACCATGACAACAGGACACATTCTGCTCCTACTATCGTAAATTACCTCTCTAATACCACCAAAGAGAGTCTTAACATTTATGTTTGACCATTACACAAACCAACATTGATGCATAAACAGTATCTTCACAGTTGCACACAAACAAATATGCATGGACACACACACACACACACACACACACACACACACACACACACACACACACACAAACACACCGAGTGACATCGTAGCATAGGGCATGTGAGTTCGAGAAGAAAGAGTAGGAGTATATAGTCCAAAAAGCTGATAGATAGATAGATAGATAGATAGATAGATAGATAGATAGATAGATAGATAGATGAAAGTAAAATTACACTTTATTGGATACATTCATGACTGACATAGTTACTGTGTGATCCAAGTGACTGGATATGTTGGAGGATCAACAGTCGTCAGATGGCCCTATAGAGGATATGAGAAATACTCATACATTGTCCTTCTGCCTGGATCCTTTACAAGAAAGACATACCAGTTCAAACTCATGCTACTCCCCTTACCTCATGTATTTACCATTCTGCAAAGTTTCCTATATCCCTGTCTTTTTGTTTTGTCTTCTCCCTCTAACATATATATGGGCAGTTTGGGCACATTTGATGGCTTATTTCAATTGCAAGTGACCACAAAAGAGGCATCATCATCATCATCATCATCATCATCATCATCATCATCATCATCAGTGTCCCCGTCACTACACTGAGGTTGCAAGGACATTGTTATCAAAGGCCGCAGAGAAGTGTGCCCCCTACTGGCCACACACCAACACCATTTGTAGGACCAACTTCATTTTCTCAGGAAGTCTCCTATCCAAGTATAACCAAGCCCACCTGCATAGGCCTTCTGGTCTAGCTGATAGTCTGCTACTAGACTGTTCCTGAGTCATGATAATGATGCAAATGCAGTTTCTTAGAGACTTGGACATTAACTGAACTATTAGCGACACTGACTGTGTGAAGTAGAGTGTGAGATTTAGCTCAGCCGTTCGCAGCTTGAGTGTTGGTGGTGTACATGCATGCAGCAGGCCACTGAGAAGATGACTATCAGTGACCACACAGGAAGTTACCATGACAACAAGTCCCATTTTGTTCGTATAACTGGCAATGAACCAAATATGAAGTCAAAAGTCTAAGTAATGCACAATATGCAAACTACACTCAAAAATAATGCAATTGGTTACAAAACAACACACTTTGTAAATGGGACTATTTGTGACTATTTCACCAACATAACTGTGAGGAGACTTGCCAGGAAGAACTAGAGAATGATAAAGAAAGATGTGGAAATTAAGTTCAAAAGGTCATAAACTTGGTTATTTGTAAGCAGAGGTGTAAAGCATGGTGCAACACATATCTCATTCTATTCTGATTACACTGTTAACATCACTGTTGTGCACCTCATTTAGCCAACACACTCATGCATGAACACACACACACACACACACACAGAGAGAGAGAGAGAGAGAGAGAGAGACAGACAGACATACAGATAGACAGAGTAGAATGGAATCTGCCATTAGGCCATTAAGTCATGACGTGTTGTTTCCCCAGACCTAACGCCTATAAGGTCTGTGGTTAAGAGGGGAAGAAGGAGGAGCCTTTGGTGTGGTCTTTACAGATCAGACCCACTGTAAGATTTCACTAATACATGAGTATGCCAGAAACAGAAACCGAGAGAGAGAGAGAGAGAGAGAGAGAGAGAGAGAGAGAGAGAGGGAAGCTATAGGCCTTTTCAGAATGTTTGTAAACAAGGGGTGCTGAGATACTTCCGGGTGGCAGAAAGCAACTGGTACCCCATTGACGTGAATACATTCAACGGGGAAAACCGGTCTTACATTAATAAATTCGGCTTTATGAATTATTATTTTGCAGAACGAGATAATAACTACTCACTGTTAAATCTAAAGACATAGGTTTTATAACCAGAAAATAAACTTCTTGTGTTAATACGATCTCTACACCTGTTACCCACTTAGCAACCGAATTAGGCTAACCGTTATAAACAGGGACGTCAGTGGGTTTAGCTTGCTAGCTACAATGCTAGATTAGCTTAACAGACCAAGCAGGGAATACTTGCCTGAAAGTCTGGGGTTTATGACTTTATTTTGTTAAAAAGAGAGAAGAAATGATGACCGTTCATTCTGAACGTGGGTTTTGTGACCAGAAAATACACCCGTTGTGATATGTATCCATACTCCATACCCGTTGACACCCAAGTAACGTTACTCCCGAGGTAGCAAACAGACCGGCGCCGGTCTACCATGCTTGCCATACGGCCAGGTTAGGAAGGGATCTGCCGGTAAAGTTGTTCACAAATGAATAAGTTCGGCATTTTTCTTTTGTAAAAAGGATACGATAAATGCAATAGAAATGACTATTGAATATGAAATATCCAGGTTTTGTAACCAGAAAATGCATATTTGGTGAGATAGGATGTATGCTTTTGACTAGTGTTTCGTTGACAACTTTTGCCTTTTGCCACCCGGAAGAGCGTGTGACGTCACGGTAAATTGGTCTATAGGCTATATTCATATCATGACTGTAGAAAGAAAAAATGGAAGACATGAAAATATTTTTGATCGTCTTTTATCTGCTTGGTGGTGAGTTACTCTGCTTTTGACTACTGAACACTAACATGACATGAAGCGGTCATGCAACTAGCGTTCACACACAAGAGCCTATGCCAACACACTTTCAGTTTGTCATCATTACATCTGTTTTGCAGCTGTGTTTATTTTATTGATTTGGTATTCTGTCTATGTGTATTTGTGCAGGTGTTCTTCCTGTTGAGACTGTGATCCAGGTGACTGGACATGTGGGTGGATCAGCAGTGATCAGATGTCCCTATGATAGAGGATATGAGAGAAAGTCCAAGTACCTCTGCAGAGGAAAGTGTCCTCGTTTGTTTGGAGCTAAAGACATTCCCATCAGGACTGAAGAGTAAAGATGGCAAAGCAAGGCTTCATGAGTTAATGAGACTTTCCAGCGCAAAGGCTCACCAAAAGGCTCATTACCCGAGAGCTCATGAGATCTTTCTCTCTAGTGTCACCTGCTGTCCAAAGGGAAATATAACAGCCTAAATTAGCCTCGTAGATGTAGGCTCTGGTTTGTGTAAATGTGGTCACGCTTCGCTAACCTTTTCTTGTTCAGCACTTTGGCTTGACTGCAGTTGTTTTTAGATGTTCTGTATAAATAAATGCATACTTAAACCAGTTGAAGCCTAAACCAATGAATGATTATAAAAGTGTGAGAGTGTGTGCATGTGTGTATCTGGAAATAATATTATTTTAATGCTTATCAATCAAATTAAATGAACGCAAGACTTCTTATGAAACTAGGAACAAACTTTAACAGACCAACAGACCAGTATACTAATATAATTTGCACTACTACTAGGCTACTACAATAATAATAATAATAATAATAATAATAATAATAATAATATCAGGGTAATTAATCAGAGAGCGTGTAGGCCTACATTTGTGTATGTGTGTGGATACATGTGGTTTTCTGTAAATAATAAATAAAGAATGTTTAATACTGTGTTGCGAAATAATCTGTTCATAATAAACACTGTAAACCTATGAATTAATCAAATACATACATCTGTATGTACATAATTAGTAAATAACTTAGCTTACTTGCACATACAGCATTAACAATAGTGATAAATTGCTGTTCAAAGCAAATAACACTGAGAACCTTCTGTAATGCTCTGCTATTGAGACTAATGTAAAAAAAAAAAAAAAAAAAAAAAAAAACACTGCTGTTACACAGCTTGGCCACAGGATGGTGATCTAAGACCACAAATGGGAACACTAAATAAACTCTGAAGCCTACAGAAACCGATGCCGCGAACAGCACGGTAAATTGCACTTCAGAGTGCTCAATAGAAGCTCGAATACGAGCATAAGATTTGGATAGAACTCCTCCGGCAAAAAAAATACATTTTACTTTCCCTTTTCAACATATTCATTTTGTGTATACCATGTTTAATGAATTAAATAATGGGCTGAAAATACTGATAACACCATCTCTAGAAATATTTTGATTGAATTCTCAGCTCTGCCGTTTATGTCTCAAACATTCTATTCTGAGATTCCCGTAGGCTTTAGTTGTAATAAATACGGTCCACCAATCAATCTGACATTACATACAAAATGTGCAATCATTAGTATGAAATGTTGTCTAAGTATCTCTCATTTATTTGCTACGTTTGCAACATTTGCTGTAACAACCAGCATCACAAGTCAACGCACGCACAACCTGCCTCTCACAAACACCAAACGTCAACTCAATACGCAGGCGAGGATCTGACGCCTTTTCAGCGGGAGCAACACTCGAAATGAGCCACTGACGTGTACACAGAATGTGAGGTCTCACATTTGGTTGGTCACGTGCTTTTTAAGGAAAGGAGACAGATCTCGAACGAGGTTCCATGAGGAACGCCCCCTTTTTGCTCGGAATCTCGTTCGTAGCCTCGCTTCAAAGGCCACATCATTACTGAAGAGGATCAGGCCAAAGCAATCAATGGTAGATTCTCTCTGCATGATGACACCACTGCTGGGGTCTTCACTGTGATCATCACTGGACTGACTGCACAGGATTCTGGGAAATACTGGTGTGGGGTCAAAACAGGATTTGGAAAAACCGATGTGCACAATGAAGTGAAGTTAGATGTGATTAAAGGTAAGACATTTTTGAAAACTTAAGTAATTTAATGTAAGTTGTTTTAAGGGTCCTGTTCATGTGCAGTTGCTCTTTTCCTCCCTCTTTCTGTATGTTTCAGGTCCCTCTCTTGCCTTTACGGAAAACTACACCTCATCTTCACCCTCACACCCAACTGTGGCAACAAACACTTCCCAGTCTGACCCTATGATGAAGACAACCATTTACGGTCAGTGGAGAATTACCTTAGATAGATTACTGTAGATAGACAAAAAAATTAGTTCAGTTCGTTACACCTTGTTGTCCTAAAAGGAGGCTTGTGCCAGAGTCAGGTAGAATTAAATGGCCTAAGATGCCTAAAAGAAGTGGGCATTGTATGGGCTGCTAAGGCCAGAGCAAGGTTTATCACAAAATGTTGTACATGATGTTGAGTAAGATGATGATGAGTGTAGTTAGTTAGAAGAAAGTATTTACCATTTAATTTGATCAATTTGTTTGCATTGCTTTCTTTTCCGTGATTCTTTTAATTCACACGTTCTTGTTGCAATAATACATTCTAATGATTTCATCCTGGATTAAACAAGCATTTAAATTTACTGCTCTGTCTGCAGTAGGCTACTCACATCTCTTCCATTGCTTTTTAGCACTAGGCCATACGAGGACCATTGGAGAGGACCAAGCGGACTCTAGTATTATGCTGATCTTGTGTGCTGTGGTTCTGCTGGCCATAGGGACAGTGTGTGGACTACTCTCAGTCTTCTACCACAAACAGAGAAGAAGGAAGGTGTCTGCAGGTACTGTACACACACACACACACACACACACACACACACACACACACACACACACACACACACACAGTATGCATGCCCACTAAAATACACACACGCATGGGTGTGAGATGTGTGTTTGACTGAATCTGAAGGGCTTGTTCAGATTTGCGTTTGGTTTCAAATTATTTTGTTCCCCTCGGTATCAGTCAGCAGGCTTGTGCAACACAGCTATGATTGAATGAAGCAGACCTATCACTTTAATTCCCTATACTGTATATACTCAATGGCTTCATTCACCAACAATTCTTACAAATAAATTTGATCTGAATTCCCACTTACACTGTTTTTAAGAGGATTTGTATTCACCAATATAGCTGTTTCAATGTAACCTTCAGAACATGCTTCAGAATTTTTTTTAGAAATTTTTTTTAGAAGAAAAAAAAAAAGAGAATGTAGGGAATGATGCCCAAAGGCAGTTAGTAGGGGCTGTGTTTGAGTGGGGTGTTTAGACCATTTCCTGGCTACTCATCTTCCAGTGTATAATGTGCTTATTGACACCTCAGTTTCCATTCTAATGAGTCAACCAAAGGCTGCTGCAGTCTGATGCTTGTATAGTCAGACCTGATATTGTATTTTCCATATGAGACTGTGGCAGCACTGCTGCACTGAGAAGATAGAGGTCAGGGTTTGACACGTCAACTGAAAGTAGAATAGAGTTTCGTCTTACTGGCACACACACACACACACACACACACACACACACACACACACACACATACAGGCGCGCAAACACATGCATATGGTCATCACACAGGAAGCTCGCAAATATGTTGTCTGTTATTATGTTACTGATATATTCTATTATCATGCCTGATATCTTGATATCTTTTGCACTTTATGTCCTAGTGATTTGTGATGTCTTATATACAGTAGCCTATAGTTGTACCGTATGTCTTAATCTTAACTTGCACATTTGGAGTTTTGAGAAATGCAATTTCAGTATGCTTGCAATGTACTGTTGCAGTGCTTCATTGACAATAAAGTTCGCTTTGACTTTGACATCCACACTTTTGATTCGCCCTTGAGCTCATCCATGCTCTAATCTGTTACAGCCTGTGGTCCACCCATCCCTCAAACCAGTGAGCACATTGAGGAGGTAAGACTATTACAAAAGAAGAACCACAAACAGAGAACTTTCTCACATAGATGAACACATGGAAGACTGGAGAGTGAATCAAAGACGATTCTGTCCCTTTTTTTCCTGTCATTCCAATCAGTTTACCTTCTAATGCAGCCATGTTTACCCGTTGTTGTTGTAATGTGTAATATCTGCTGCCATCTAGTGGGTAGTTATGTCATAGAATTCAGATGCCTCACCTCTGTATGGTGAAATATTCCTGTGATATAGATTCACATTGCATGCATGATGAGATAGGCCTATTAGATTTTATTTACAGTAATTTCAACACCAAAGTAATCTATTAATTTAATGGTAAGTTTACCAATTATACAATTATTAAATTTAAATTAAATTAAATGCAGTATGTCCTCTTAACAGATACTTCAAATACTACTGTGGGAATGTACAATTTTTTATAGGAGTCTTAAAACAATATGTTATATGTGCTTAACTAATAGCCTATGTTATAAATGTGTTATTAACCTCATCTAGCCCAGTGGCAATGAGGAGCCGGCGGGGAGTGTTGAAAAGACCAGAGCATCCGTCAGCAGCCTGTATTGCCTTGCGGAAGGGTCCCATCACCGACCCTCGGTGATGTCACTGTACTCGACCGTCTTCCCAGTCAACAACAGCTCAGTTGACAGCTCTGACAGCTCAGTTACAGCCTGTGACCTTCAAAACAGTGAGCACAGGCACACAGAGGAGGTGAGACTGAGAGTTTTATAGTAACTGCAGCAGATCGAAAGTAGAAAAACCACAAACAGGCCACAGAAACACCACCTTGAATTCATGTAGTTGTTCTGATCAGCAGCTCTGGCATGAAGGGTTGAAAGTGTTAGAAAATAGGTTACTGTGCTGTAGGTGATATATTTAAAACCCACAAAATCAAGGTCTGGCTGCACCCTCTGGTGTGCTAAGAATCAAACAAAGCGGTTACCAAATATTTCAGCCAATAATCATTCCATGTGGAATTGTGTAGTTACTCAAGGAAGCGACTATCATCATTTATCAACAATCTGATACTATATGACAATGCCTGTTTTACTAATGTCTTATTACTGTTTTATTAACTGTAGCCCCATGACTACGAGATCTGTGAGGAGCTGGGGAGTGTTGAAAAGTCCAGAGCTTCAGTCAGCAGTCTGTATTGCCTTGCAGAAGGACCTCAACATCGACCCTCAGTTTTGTCACTGTACTCGACTGTCAACAAATCCCCTTCTGATAGCTCAATTAATAAACCCCCAAATCAGCAGTCTACCATTAGCCCAGTCACACAAGAGTCAGATCAACATGTCTATGACAATCCACAAGAGAACATTGCCATCTACTCCAATGACATTCTACCTGAAGAAACTACATCTCCTACAATGCAGTATGGCAATGTTGCACCTCAGCTTAGTGCTTAGGGCTTTGTGTTAGCCTTCCATCAGCACTAAATGGAATGGATGATTTTATCTACTCAAGATTGCCAGAGAGGAAAAAGCTATAGGAAATATTTTTGCATTGTACAGTATATTTATCTATGTAATGTACAGTATATTCAACTATTGTTACTATAATTTGAAAATATATACACTGTACTGCAAATACTGAGTGAGTTGCTTGAGTGCAACATACAGGATAATGGTCTTCATGTTTTTTTGGTCAAAATGCTATGCAGGCAAGTATGTTGGCAAACACCCACATTTTCCAACCCAGTCTCAGTGTGGTAGAGTACCTCTGAGAATGCATTTGCAGGACCCTCAAAGCGTACCTGGGAGTACACGTTGATGTCTTTCAGGAGCGTACCTGATGTTACACTTTTATGTTCTGAGGTATAAGGGTGTTGGGTGATCTTGTAACACAACAAAGGCTGTCAGCGATCTCGCTGACAGGTGGGACTGTGGGACTTGATCTGTGATTATGCAGCTGCTGAGTCAATTCTGATGCAACTGCAGTTTGTCTTCAGTGTAGTGATGAACTGAACGATTATAGAGCAAGGCCAGAGTGAAGAAACTGACTATGTGGGTTGGCCTTTAAATAAACCACAGCTGAGCTGTTAGCAGCTACTGCGTGTTGAGTGTTGGTGGTCTACAAGCGTGCAGCAGGCCTCAAAGGAGATGACTCTATCAGTGACCACACAGGAAGTTACCATGACAACAGCTAACACTCTGTTTGCATTACTGGAAATGACTGAAAAGTAAACTCAAAAGGGGACATGAAACTTATTGTGCATATAGCCATGTTAAACAATCGCCACATAATTTCCGGACTTAAATTGACTCTGCTCAGAGAACACATATTATGATGCCATTCTAAAAAAAGAGTAAAAGTTACTCCAGTTTTAGTCAAATTTACTCCAGTGCACCGATTTAATAATTGGTTTAAAGTGCATTTGGAAATTCATGAACACTGGCTCACATACACATAAATCCACCATCAGTATTGTTCATTTGTGTCGGTGAGAAGCCTCATCAGTGACATCAGCAGACCGGGTATCTGTGGCTGAGACAGGAACAAGGAGGAGGAGCCTAAATTACTGAGTTCTTAACAGGCCAGTCCCACTTATAGAGTCCACTATATGCAAGAAACAGAAACCTATAAAGATAGAGAGATAGATAGCCCTAGACAGATGAGCACTTTAGATTCATGTTGAGAACAACATAGATAGATAGATAGATAGATAGAGAGATAGATAGATAGATAGAACTAGATAGATGAGCACTTTATATGGTAGACTCATGGGAAGAACATCTATTGATAGATAGATAGATAGATAGATAGATAGATAGATAGATAGATAGATAGATAGATAGATGAGCACTTTATATGGTAGATTCATGAGAATAACATCAAACATGATAGGCCTACATTTATTCATCTTCAGTCTGCTTGTTGGTGAGTAACTCTTCTCTTCTCTACTGAACACTAACATAGACTTGGACATGAAACTAGGTCACAAGTACGGACACACACAAATGCACTTTTAGTGTTAGCAGGTCAGCATATTTGACCTATATTAGAAGAGTTCAGATTGAAAAGCATCTAAATCCATTTTGCCAAATACTCAAAAATGAAGTTGTTTAAATAACAACATCAGGGAATAACATAATATAAATACAGTTCAATTAATGAACTGCAATGGGACTTTTAGGTTTCTGCATCTGAACTGTTCATTTGTTATGAAGATTATTTTTCTGTATTATCCTACTGGTCATTCTGCTTGTGGGTTTGAGCCATGCAGAATATAGACCTCTGGACAAAGCCATCTGTATATTGAGATTAAATTTTACAGTCTTCTAGGGGAGATGCCAAGATAAACTAGATCCTGTCTTCTTGGGGAGTTGCCAAGATAAACTAGATCCTGTCAAGTAAAACTTAAAAACTCAACATATAATCTCACTTCTGTGGATATAATCATGGTGCCATGTGTCATTTTATATGTTTCTAATTTTATGTTGACTTACCATAACTGCTGTGGTGTAGCGATGGTGTGATGATGTAAGCATTACATCCAGATGTGCAAACAGACAGATGTGATGTGCAAACCAACACAGAAACCGCCCACGTGCGCACACAGACAGGCTAACCATACTAACGAACACCAGCTTATTATAATAGTAGTAGAATAGTTTCATGTTTCATTTAGCAGGCTCTTTCAACAGGGCTATGCTTCAAATCATTCCGGAGCAACATTTAATATCTGTTAAATACAAGACAAATTACTGTAATCTTTGCCAAAAATGATGGTAACACTTTGCGGTAAGGGTACATGAATCATTATGAATTCATGCATGAAATCATTCATGATAAATTCATGAATCATGCATTACTTCATCTCTGAAAGTCTAATGAGTTATCAGGAATTAACATGAATTCATTGTTTGTCATTAATGACCTCCTGCTGAAATAGCACATGATCTTAAGTATTAGTTACTCTGGGTACATCATCATGAGTCATGATTAATTAGCATGAGTCATGATTATTAGCATGATCATGATGAATTCATCATGTTTGTGCCCCCTCAACTAAAGTGTTGACATGGTTAAATTGGTAAAATTTAGTTGACGTATGGGATAGATATGAGGAACTAGGCCAAAGTAGGCTAAAGAAGTACTTTTATTATATCAAATTCTTTTGAACAGAAACATCATGATCATGTGTAATTAGTCATGACTCATGATGATGTACCCAGAGTAATTAATGCTTAAGATCATCTGCTATTTCAGCAGGAGGTCATTAATGATAAACAATGAATTCATGCTAATACCTGATGAGTCATTAGATATTCAGAGATGAAGTAATGCATGAATCACGAATGAATCATGAATGAAATCATGCATAAATTCATGATAATTCATGTACCCTTACCGCAAAGTGTTACCACGTCATATTTATACTAATTGTGTGTGTGTGTTTGTGTGTGTGTGTGTGTGTGTGTGTGTGTGTGTGTGTGTGTGTGTGTGTGTGTGTGTGTGTGTGTGTGTGTAGGTATTCAATCTCTAGAATCTTTGATCCAGGTGACTGGACATGTTGGAGGGTCAGCAGTAATCAACTGTACCTATGATCAAAAGTATAAGGAAGAGCCAAAGTACCTCTGCAGAGGAAAGTGTCCTCATTCTTGGGTTTGAGACACCAAAGATGTTCCAGTTCACACTTCAGAAGGGGAAAGTTATGCTAAGAATGGTAGATTCTCTCTGTATGATGACACCACTGCTAGAATCTTCACTGTGACCATCAATGGACTGAGACGGCAGGATTCTGGACAATACTGGTGTGGGGTCAAAACAGGATTTGGAAAGAGAGACGTGCGCACTGAAGTGAACTTAAATGTGATCAATGGTAAAAGTCAAGCCATATTTTTGAAAAATCTGTTTGTCAGTGTTTTACAAACATTTTTCATGCATCTTCTCCATCTCACTGTATGTGTTAGGCCTTGTTCCCTCTCATACTCCGCCATCAACCCTGGTACCCTCCACTGAAGACCAAAACGTTTCATTTTCAACCTTGTTGTCATCCTCAAATGTGACATCATCCCACACCTCCTGGGCTGAGCATGTCTTGCAGACTACCAGTGCTGGTTAGTGCTGACCTCTAAGATTTTTAGTGCTTAATTTAGTGTGAACAAATGTTCAGATGCAAAGTGCCATTGCTATTCTATAGAAATCTATAGAAACACGTCTATTCACTTCAACTAAAATTTTATTCTTTTGTCCTAATTTGTGATGGGTCTAAAAGTATTTAAATTGCAGTTTGGTAGATATTACCTATAATAAATTATTATTACAACAACTAATATTAGAATACTTAGAGGCTTTTGTATCTGAACTCTACACATTTCCATGGAGCATGTCAATTTAAACCTATATTGCACATGTCCAATTTCATTGTTTTTCACAGAGCAAACCACTGGGTTACTGAAAGCTTCAGAAGGATCGTTCAATATCCTGATATTGTGTGCTGTGGTTCTGCTAGTCATAGTGGCGGTGTGTGGGTCGGTGTCAATGTTCTACCACAAACAGAGGAGCAGGAAGCAGTCTGCAGGTACGATCACACAAACACACACACACACACACACACACACACACACACGCACGCACACACACACACACACACACACACACACACAGAGTTATGTACACACTTGCACAGACATAAAAGGTGCCCAACTCCCGCAGGCTAACAGAAACTTCAGTACTCACATCTGATGCAGGCAATGCAGGCTGATGCCTGTATATGAGGTCCAAACATTTGTTGAGTTACATGTTCTATTCTTGGGGCGAGATGGGGGGAAATCCCTCTTTATGCAGACTAAAGTTGAGCCCTCATACAGTGTACTGCACACGCGCGCGCACACACACACACACACACACACACACACACACACACACACACACACACACACACACACACACACACAGCTGCATCACCTTTGCCCTTGATCTCACCTCCCTCACTCACTGGTCTGATGTGTTGCAGTATGTGGCCCATCCAGCCTTCAAAACAATGAGCACATGGAGGAGGAGGTAAGACTGAGTTTTAACAGTATATTGAAAGTAGACAAAACACAAACGGTTGAAAATCACATCACCTCAGATTGACTTAATTGTACTGAATGCATCAACCTTTTAGTTAATAAACCATTGATCCCAATAGTTTTGACTTGAGATCACATCACACACACACACATACACACGCACACATTGTAAATATGTATGTAATGTTATCAGAAATTATCAGAGTATCTAATTTTGAGACCAAAGTGATCCTTACAATATTGCTTGTATACTACTGTGAGTAGCATTATTCCCTGTCTTAGAATGTCAATATTAGTGTTATATATAGCTTCATGAATGTGTTATTGATGTTTTATTAACACCCTGTAGCCCAATGACTATGAGATCTGTGAGGATCCGCCGGGGAGTGTTGAAAAGACCAGAGCATCAGTCAGCAGCCTGTATTGCCTCGCCGGCCCCCAACAGCAACCCTCAGTGGTGTCACTGTACTCCACTGTCTTCCCAGTCAATAAACCTCCTACTGTCAGTTCAGTTAGGAAAACCCCAGATCAGAAGTCTACCATTAACCCAGTCACACAAGAGGGACAAGAGCACATCTATGATAATTCACAAGAGAACATTGCCATCTACTCCAATGATATTCTACATGAAGAAACTGCATCTCCCACAATGCAACATTGCAATGTTGCACCACATCTTGGCACCAGTGATAATATTCCATCAGCATTAAATGGAATGGAGGATTTTATCTACTCAAGATCACCCAAGTTGTAGAAGAAGGAAATATTTTTTTCATTGTACAGTATATTTATCTAATAATGTCCCACTATATTTAATGTAATTTGAATACTGTTATAGTAAATACTGATCAGCGAGATTCACAGCTTACATAAAATGCTCCAGGCATGACCACCACGGTGTCTAGAATTCTACAATGATTTTACATCATGTTCACTGTTGTGTCTGCTCTCATTACTGCTAGATGGCAGTAGTTGATGCTCTTCGTTCGGTTCTGGTCTTTTCTGAGAGAGAGAGAGAGAGAGAGAGAGAGAGAGAGAGAGAGAGAGAGAGAGAGAGAGATCATGTGCTTTCTTAGTGAGAAGTTTATTTAAACATGATCATGATGATGATGATGTACAAGATAGTGGGCAAGATTGAATAGGAAAGTGAAACGTGAACAGCACGCATAGCAAGTGAGCATTCAATCCACCTTGCA
>JAODXP020005267.1:32500-49413 GCA_027497455.2 Sardinella longiceps | reverse complement strand
CCACCGTCAGTTACCTCACTCACGTCAGATCATGCGCTACGTAACTTTCGTAAGGCCTCCGCGCAACGATCTGATGTTGATGCCATTGGGAGGGATTTCAAGCCCAATATTTCCTAACCGAACCAATCAGGGCTGCTGGCTGCTGTAGAAGGTGTGACATAGCGAAGAAGCAACTGTTTTGAATTCAACCAATCCGACAAACGTAACCAGCGTCATCGGTTGGTTTCGATATGGGTTTCGATGTGGTTGGCTGAAGTGTACGTCAATTAAATTGATGGACAAGCCGTTTGTCCAGTTAGATTCAAGGATTTCTGGCTCCTGAAATAAATCGTCTATCGCGGATGATCAGATGTTCGCGCGTAGCACTACATCTGACGTGAGTGAGGTAACCCCGTCAGTGGCAGGCCCTTAGAATCATCCTCTAGCTCCGGAGAAAGTTTAAGCATAGCCCTGTTGCACAAGCCTTAAAACAACAACAGATTTTCCATGGAATGAAAGAATTTCGAACAGCATAGACAAAACCCGAACGTGAAGCACTTCAGATCTTACTTTTGGTTTTGAATAATGAGTTTCCATTGATTCAGTGTAAAGTGCTTGTTCGCTTCTGCATTTGGTCTATGCTGTTCCAAATCATTTTGTTCCACTCACTAGCTAGTGCATCTGGCAGGCTCTTTCAACAGGGCTATGCTTGAAATCACCCTGGAGCACCTTACTACACCTTACTTATTTTCAAAGCAATACCAAAGATCATGGAATACATGAACACAGGGTCTAGTTATTTTTGGCAAACACTACAGACGTTTTTTTTTTTTTTTTTTTTTTACCCCTTTTCCTTTCATTAGAACAACATATCGTCTGACTTTAATATTGGAGGCTGTGATCGTTGTTCAATTTGAGGGTCACGCTGAGAAGGTCCCCTCTCTGGTCCCCTCTCTTACTGTTGGTCAGGTGGAAAGTTGGGCAGTTGAGGGGCATCCCATACCCAGAAGCTACTTCTGGGGAAGTTTTACCACCCAAGCCTTGTGCTAGTGCCTCATAGTGACGTAGGTGAAAAAGGTGAATTAAACCTTGTTTGAAGTAGCGTCAACTTAAACAAGGCTGCGTGCACCAGCTCAACACTAGACCTAAGTAGGTGATTTAGGAATACCTGATGAACTGTCGTAAAGTTAAGGCAGAACTAAAAGAATTTTAAGAAAGAAACTTCGATATGCATACGTCATCTGTTGAATTTTGTGTGAAATAACTGAATATCACATTTTTTTATAGTAGTAGGCCTACTGGAAATGCAGAAAATTGAAAAGGTGATTGAAATTATATTTTGAATCATAATGTTTGACCATTGCTTGTTGGAACAAATTGCCAGTCTCATTGTTCTGTCACAGCAGACTTGCGCCTGCGACTGAAATCAATCAATCATTCAATTAAGATGTATAAATGCATTTGGACATTGAGAGAAAGCTAATCTACCCCTTATGCTATACCTTTTCTGAAAGCTTACACCCACAGGGTGTCATATAAAGTGAATTGAGACAGCCCCCTGGGTGTCATCTTGGACTCCACTTCCAGACACACATCAAGAACACAACCAAATCTGCCTTTTCTCACCTCAAAAACATCTCAAGACAAGACTGAGACCCTCATCCCTTCATTCATCACTTCCCGCCTGGACTACTGTAATGGAGTGCTGTATGGTCTGCCCAACAAGGCCCTGGACAGATTACAGTACGTCCAGAAATCAGCTGCCAGAGTCCTCCCCTGCACTCAAACAGCTTCACTGGCTCCCAGTTAAATCTCGCATTTCATACAAAGTCCTGCTTCTCACCTACAAATCCCTCCACTCCCTTCATCCCACAATACCTCTCTGACCTTCTGACCTCCTAGTCCAAGTCTAGGTCTCTACGGTCCTCTGCCAAGGACCTGTTCCTGTACCAGACTATGAACCTTAGGGGATAGAGCCTTTTGTGTTACTAACCTCACTCTCTGCAACAGTTTTCCACCCTACATACGCCATGCCCCCACACTGACGTCTTTCAAAAAGCACCTCAAAACACACTTGTTCACTGAAGCATTCAGTCCCTAACTGATTCCCCCCCTCTTCCCCCTATTGTAAAGCGACCTTGGATACCTTGAAAGGCGCAATATAAAACAAAGCCATTTTTATTATTATTGTAAAACAATAGCTTTGTGGTTTTTCTATTTTTTTTCCACTCTGTGGAAATTGAATTATTGGCACAAGGGGTCATTCCGTGCCAAATCAACAAATCTCAGACAAAAATTCCGCCTGACCATCTTGGATTTGCTTCAAACTTTATGTGAATGATGTTACCATACCTAGGACCTATAATGTGAAATATTACCATTGTATCTTGTATAGTTGTTGAGATATGGGGTCTTAAAAAAGGGGGTCGTGTGTCAAGAAAGTGGAGCTCTGAGAAAATATCCATGTTCCACAAAGCGTTACTCTTGGAGTTTTCATGCTACATTTATGAAACTTTCAGGACATATTCTAAAGTAGTATGTGTCTTTACACTGCGAAGTACACCTTTCACAGTAGCACATTTGCTGAGTAATGCTTTGCTGAAAATGGCAAAAAAATTACATGTTCATTTTTTCCTATCTATTTCACAGTACTGTATCTTGTACACGAATGACATCAGATCTTTGGTATTTCTATGTAGTTCACACAAGTTATTGTACATTATCTTCAAGTAGGTAAATATTTGATATTAATAACAGCTTTTGAGTTTTGAGACATTAAAGATGATATAAATGAATTAAGACCTATAGTTTAAGCATATTTTCCAAATTACTGGTTGAGTGTACCTTAAAATCAAAGTTACCTCCACAAAGCCCATGTTTTATTTTGCAAATGCTCAAGATTTTGAAATGGTACCTTTAGCCAAACCACATAAATTACTATATCAAAGATGGCTTTCACAGTCTTGGTGATTGGTTTTTCTGCCTTCGTTGCTAGGTGTGTTTGTTTATTTGGTCCCTTGGTTGCTATGGACTACTTTGCCCACATAGCCATGTGCTTCTGGGCCTAGGTTCTGCCCCTCCCTTTATTCATCAATTAGGCTTTCCATTGGATGTTTGGTGTCTGCCTAGTCCTTGTATGTTTAGCCAATGAGGTTTCTTCTTTTAAAGGCTTCTTTTTATTATTAATGAGCATTTTTCCTGCTATTGTTGATCATGATTATTGTTGGTTTCCTGGTCATCATGGCTTCATGGAGGATTATCACAAATTGCTTTTTGTGCACAATCTCTAAAGATAGGCTACTTCAAATACCACATTACCATACATTGAATGTATAGCTGTAACTTTAATATGCTCAAAGGAAATGCAGTCTGTGATCCTGAGAGTTAACATGAGATGGCTTATAATTGTAAGAAACTAAAACTTCTTATGACTGATCACTAAAATGGAGCATAAATCGGCAGGTGACAGTAAATTCAGATTTATTGTCATGGGCCTAAAAGGACCAGCATTGCAATCTCTTCAAATATTTGCAAATTGATTGATAGTTTAATTGATAGATGATTAATAAATGATAACCTAGATATTTTATCAAAGTATTTTGTAATTTTTTTCTAGCCAATTTTTTCTTCTTTAGTCTAGTGAATTGACTTATCATCAACATGAATGACCATATCTGTTAAAATTCAACTAAATGTTACAAATTATTTCTGAAATTGTGCTTCTGAGTTAAAGAGTTACCCAGTGCCTGAGGAAACACAGACCAAAGTACAATAGTTCAGTTAATTCACTTATAAACACATTAAATGTTGATGTAGGACATAAATCCATATATATATATGCTATAACCATGGTTACCAGTAAAATGACCTTTCCGCAGGACATTACTAAATCTGTACAATGTAAGGTAAATGAATGATCTACAATTTGAATATCCCCAACTGTAAAGCACAAACCAACATACATGATGATACCTTTGACTTAATCAGGGTAACTAAGTTCAAAATACATGCATTGTGACATACAGTACATTCTCGCTGTACCCACATTCCAGCTTCTAAGTAATAGGCCTTGGCTTAAACATTAAAATTGTAGCACATGATTTAACAATGGAAATGAAAAAAAGAAAGTCTCATCAGGCGCTAGGGCTCATGGGTAATGACTTTTTTTCAAAGGGCACTAGAGTTGGTTGTGGGCGGGGCCCTTAGATTGCTGCCACCATTGGGTTCAGAAGGCTAGTATCTCAGCCACCATGATAGAGAAGTATATCAAAATAAACTAGTCATTTTCTTGACAACATTTAGACCATGCTTTCT
Source organism: Sardinella longiceps (assembly GCA_027497455.2). Lineage (NCBI taxonomy): Eukaryota > Metazoa > Chordata > Actinopteri > Clupeiformes > Clupeidae > Sardinella > Sardinella longiceps. The sequence continues at coordinate 45,120 of JAODXP020005267.1, read as the reverse complement.
GACAGCTGTGCTGTTAATACAAAGCAAATGAAAATCAAGTAATGAGTTAAATGTCTAAACTGGAAAAGCACTCATAGAGTGCAAATTTCTTTCAAGGCAAAAGGGTCAAGAATATAATATAAGTTCTAGTTTGTATAATGGATTACAGATCTTATAGACATCATCTGTTATAACTGTCATTTACACTGACTCAGTTCTTAGTTGCTCCAATACTGTCATCCAAATCTGTGCAATTTTGAATTGTCTTGTACACAGACATACACAGGCAAAAAACATAACATAATCTCCTTGGCAGTTGTGAACACTCTAGGCCTATTGCATCTGTTTGACTTACTCATTGATAAAATGCTTTCCATATAAAGCAAAGCAAGTGTGCTCACAAACTTTTAGGTCTTCCGCATCTGTATCCCACTCATCATATGTTTATTGAGGAAATAAAATAAAATAAAATTAGTTAATGAAAATAACTAAAATTGCTTTAGAAATTAAAAATAAGAATAAAAAAAAATTAAAAAATTAAATTAAAAATTTAAAATAAAAAGAAATTGCTTTAGACAACTAAATACACTGATTATTCCACTTTTCCCTGGGGTACTAGAAGAGGTTATTACTATTCTTCTTCTTCTTCTTCTTCTTCTTCTTCTTATTATTATTATTATTATTATTATAAGTAGTAGTAGTAGTATATACAAAATAATGTTGTTCTTGTTGTTAGAGTCGATAGTTGATGTCAGTACTGCTAAAATTAGGGGAGGAGACTCTGGCAAAGGTACCAAAAGCACATGGCTACATAAACAAAACAGAACATGGTTAGAAAGGCAGAAAAAATCTATCACCCCATGCCTTGATAGCTGTCTTTGACAGACTATTTTATGTACTTTTCTTTTGGGTACCACTTTGGAATTTGGTGTATTCAGAGTCTAAAAACTTTTCTTTAAGTTGATGTTTTTGTTTTTATGGTTGACTCTACCAGTAAAATTGTAAATGCACTTAAAAGTTGAATCCAATATTATCTTTGTCAATTTTGAAGTGCCATAAATCAAAAAGTTTGAATTCTTTCCAAAGTATTCCTCCAGTTCAATATAACATGATTACTGAAGTGATATATATTTAATTATCGAAGATCTCATATGCTTCAGTGTGGAAATATTGTCATCAAAAGCGGCTATCATTTTGTGTTTATACCATTTTCAGGAATCCATAACTTGGCAATTGTCTTACTCTAAGCTAAAATATTTGACAGTTCAGAACGTCTACATGTATGCAACACCGCCTGAAATTTTCAATTTTCTAACATGAAGTATGTGTAAGTAATGGCCAACAGAACTTAACAAAGTTAAAAAACTGCATTTTTCCATGATCAAGACCCTGTTTTTAAGGCCCAATATCTCAGAAAGTAAAGTAGATACAAGGTTAATATTTTGCACAATTGCTGATGGGTACGATGGCATTAGGCACTTAAAGTTTGAAGGAAATCCAAGAGGGTCAGGCGGAATGCATTTGTTGATTTCACACGGAATGGCCCCAAGGCAACACTCTGGAATGAGGTAAAAATTTTGCACAAATGAATGAATAAATCTTTTGTTTGACCTTTTACAGTGCACTGTTTCTCTGTTTGCAACGAAATGCTGTCATTTTAAAATACAGCAAAGGACTGTGAAAAATACAGTATGTTGTCGGTGACCCTGCTTCCATTAAAAAATACTGTACATTTGCAGTGACAAGTTAGTTTTAAAGTGTTGCAATAGTACGATAGTTATCTCCTAGGTTTAACGTATGTTTGATTGCTCACTCAGTCACCAAACCTGCTGCACATTTGGAAGTGTGACTCAAAGCAGTGAGTCATGGTATTTTGTCTTCTTTAGACGGATGAATGTAGAAAAACTAGTCCATATTTCCAAATGTGGAGTATCAGATGAACAAATGAACAGTACTACAATGTTGTAGATTATAGTAAGGTGCTTGAGGCGTCAAACATACCAATTCAAGCTAACACAAATAGTGTGACATAGAAGGTACGGCTCACCTTTAATGTTGGGCAAGTAATTATGTACTGTATTATATTTCAAGATTATTGTGATTATTAACATGCCAACACTAAGGCTGTGGCATTCTGTGAAATGCATTGTGCAGCAATACCTTTATGTCACCGTGAGGTTTTTGCATGTGGGCCATTCCGTGTGAAATCAACAAATGCATTCCGCCTGACCCTCTTGGATTTCCTTCAAACTTTAGGTGCCTAATGCCATCGTACCCATCAGCAATTGTGCAAAATATTAACCTTGTATCTACTTTACTTTCTGAGATATTGGGCCTTAAAAAACAGGGTCTTGATCATGGAAAAATGCAGTTTTTTAACTTTGTTAAGTTCTGTTGGCCATTACTTACACATATTTCATGTTAGAAAATTGAAAATTTCAGGCGGTGTTGCATACATGTAGACGTTCTGAACTGTCAAATATTTTAGCTTAGAGTAAGACAATTGCCAAGTTATGGATTCCTGAAAATGGTATAAACACAAAATGATAGCCGCTTTTGATGACAATATTTCCACACTGAAGCATATGAGATCTTCGATAATTAAATATATATCACTTCAGTAATCATGTTATATATAACTGGAGGAATACTTCGGAAAGAATTCAAACTTTTTGATTTATGGCACTTCAAAATTGACAAAGATAATATTGGATCCAACTTTTAAGTGCATTTACAATTTTACTGGTAGAGTCAACCATAAAAACAAAAACATCAACTTAAAGAAAAGTTTTTAGACTCTGAATACACCAAATTCCAAAGTGGTACCCAAAAGAAAAGTACATAAAATAGTCTGTCAAAGACAGCTATCAAGGCATGGGGTGATAGATTTTTTCTGCCTTTCTAACCATGTTCTGTTTTGTTTATGTAGCCATGTGCTTTTGGTACCTTTGTCACAGTCCCTCCTTCTCACAGAACTGAGTCTCCTCCCCCAATTTTAGCAGTACTGACATCAACTATCGACTCTAACAACAAGAACAACATTATTTTGTATATACTACTACTACTACTACTTATAATAATAATAATAATAATGATAATAATGATAATAGTAATAACCTCTTCTAGGAAAAGTGGAATAATCAGTGTATTTAGTTGTCTAAAGCAATTTCTTTTTATTTTAAATTTTTAATTTAATTTTTTTTTTATTCTTATTTTTAATTTCTAAAGCAATTTAATTATTTTCATTAACTAATTTTATTTTATTTTATTTCCTCAATAAACATATGATGAGTGGGATACAGATGCGGAAGATCTAAAAGTTTGTGAGCACACTTGCTTTGCTTTATATGGAAAGCATTTTATCAATGAGTAAGTCAAACAGATGCAATAGGCCTAGAGTGTTCACAACTGCCAAGGAGATTATGTTATGTTTTATGCCAGCCTGTGTATGTCTGTGTACAAGACAATTCAAAATTGCACAGATTTGGATGACAGTATTGGAGCAACCAAGAACTGATTCAGTGTAGATGACAGTTGTAACAGATGATGTCTACAAAATCTGTAAATTACATTCTTGACCCTTTTGCTTTGTAAGAAATTTGCACTCTATGAGTGCTTTTCCAGTTTAGATATTTAACTCATTACTTGATTATCAGTTACTTTGTATTGACAGCACAACTGTCAAAAACATTGTCTAATTGTTGTCAAGAAAATTACTAGTTTATTTTGATATACTTCTCTATCATGGTGGCTGAGATACTAGCCTTCTGAACCCAATGGTGGCAGTAATCTAAGGGCCCCGCCCACAACCAACTCTAGTGCCCTTTGAAAAAAAGTCATTACCCATGAGCCCTAGCGCCTGATGAGACTTTCTTTTTTTCATTTCCATTGTTAAATCGTGCTACAATTTTAATGTTTAAGCCAAGGCCTATTACTTAGAAGCTAGAATGTGGGTACAGCGAGAACGTATGTCACAATGCATGTATTTTGAACTTAGTTACCCTGATTAAGTCAAAGGTATCATCATGTATGTTGGTTTGTGCTTTACAGTTAGGGTTATTCATACTTTAGTTCATTCATATATCCTACATTGACCACATTTAGTAATGACCTGCAGAAAAGTCATTACTACTGGCAACCATAGTATATTGATCTATGTCTTACATCAAAATGTAATGTGTTTATAAGTCAATTTACGAAACTGTTATACTCTGGTCTGTGTTTCCGCAGGCATTGGGTAATTCTTTAATTCAGAAGCACAATTTTAGAAATAATTTGAACACGTGTCACTTCTGCTGACAATTGGGTTTATAACATTTAGTTGAATTTGAATAGATATGGTCATTAACATTGCTGATAAGTCAATTTACTAGACTAAAGAAGAAAAAATTGTCTAGAAAAAAATTACAAAATACTTTGATAAAATATCTAAGTTATCATTTATTAATTATCTATCAATTAAACTATCTATCAATCAATTTGCAAATATTTGAAGAGATTGCAATGCTGGTCCTTTTAGGCCCATGACAATAAATCTGAATTTACTGTCACCTGCCGATTTATGCTCCATTTTAGTGATCAGTCATAAGAAGTTTTAGTTTCTTACAATTATAAGCCATCTCATGTTAACTCTCAGGATCACAGACTGCATTTCCTTTGAGCATATTAAAGTTACAGCTATACATTCAATGTATGGTAATGTGGTATTTGAAGTAGCCTATCTTTAGAGATTGTGCACAAAAAGCAATTTGTGATAATCCTCCATGAAGCCATGATGACCAGGAAACCAACAATAAAAAAAATAAAAAGAAGCCTTTAAAAGAAGAAACCTCATTGGCTAAACATACAAGGAATAGGCAGACACCAAACATCCAATGGAAAGCCTAATTGATGAATAAAGGGAGGGGCAGAACCTAGGCCCAGAAGCACATGGCTATGTGGGCAAAGTAGTCCATAGCAACCAAGGGACCAAATAAACAAACACACCTAGCAACGAAGGCAGAAAAACCAATCACCAAGACTGTGAAAGCCATCTTTGATATAGTAATTTATGTGGTTTGGCTAAAGGTACCATTTCAAAATCTTGAGCATTTGCAAAATAAAACATGGACTTTGTGGAGGTAACTTTGATTTTAAGGTACACTCAACCAGTAATTTGGAAAATATGCTTAAACTATAGGTCTTAATTCATTTATATCATCTTTAATGTCTCAAAACTCAAAAGCTGTTATTAATATCAAATATTTACCTACTTGAAGATAATGTACAATAACTTGTGTGAACTACATAGAAATACCAAAGATCTGATGTCATTCGTGTACAAGATACAGTACTGTGAAATAGATAGGAAAAAATGAACATGTAATTTTTTTGCCATTTTCAGCAAAGCATTACTCAGCAAATGTGCTACCGTGAAAGATGTACTTCGCAGTGTAAAGACACATATTACTTTAGAATATGTCCTGAAAGTTTCATAAATGTAGCATGAAAACTCCAAGAGTAACGCTTTGTGGAACATGGATATTTTCTCAGAGCTCCACTTTCTTGACACACGACCCCCTTTTTTAAGACCCCATATCTCAGCAACTATACAAGATACAATGGTAATATTTCACATTATAGGTCCTAGGTATGGTAACATCATTCACATAAAGTTTGAAGCAAATCCAAGATGGTCAGGCGGAATTTTTGTCTGAGATTTGTTGATTTGGCACGGAATGACCCATGTGTTATGCTTTTGAACACATGACAGAGGGTCTGCTCGCACAGACTTTTTCATCTTGACCCGTGTTATCTGCTTGCATTTGATGTCTGGCAGCACAACCAATCACCATCTGTCAGGGCCGTTTCAAGGTACTAAGGGGGCCCCAAGCAAACAGGACATAGGGGCCCTTAGGGGCCCCAGGCAATTGCCTGGTTTGCCTGTCCTGTTGCGACAGCCCTGCCATCTGTGGACAATAAAGATGAAGTTGAGTTGAGCTGAGTTGCGTACCTGTGCTAGCGGGTGCAGCGGTCAGTGCTGCAGTGGCCGCGGCCGTCGGGATGTCCACATGTGCCAGTGGCGAGGTGCCTACGGAGTTGACAGCACTGACGTTGCAGGAGCAAGCTTGGGCTGGCACGGGTAAGCGGCAGGAGAGACGGGAAGCGGGCAGAGCCCCATTGCATTCCTCCGGAGCACACGGAGAACCACTCTCTCTCTGCCTGCAGCACACCGTGTAACTCACAACCTGGCCGTTGGCCTGTCTACCTGGAAGGGGCTGAGAGAGAGACAGACAGAGAGAGAGAGAGAGAGAGAGAGAGAGAGAGAGAGAGAGAGAGAGAGAAAGAGACAGAGAGGCAGAGAGGGAGAGAGAGACAGAGAGAGACTTGTTAGACACCTTCACTGAACGGTCTTTGGTATTCTTTGCCCTCAACAGTGCCTTCCAGGCAGCGCTACCTTCAATGCGTTACTCTGTTCAGGATTAGGATGAGGTTTGAGGGGGTAAGGGTTAGGAATAGGGTTGAGGTTGTGCCTTTTAGGCTGTGCTGCCTGGAAGGTGCCGCTGGGGGCAAAAAACACCATTGAGCTCACTGAGCCCAAAAATGCAGAAGAGAAATAGAGAAGACAGCACCAGGGGAAGGCCAGACAACCAACCCTGTCAATACACAGCCACACTTGTGCCACAAACCACAAATTAACACCCCCGCAAACACACATTAACACACCCGCAACCACACATTAACACACCCGCAACCGCACATTAACAGCCACACACTGATTGATGTGTGCACTGCCTGGCACTGGCTACTCTCTGCGTCTCCTCACTACTGTCAATCTCCCCTCACATGCTACTCTCTGTCTCTGCATTGTGAATGGACATGTCACCACGGATGGGTAGTGATGGAATTTCCTTTTGACATCAAAGATGGAATTTCCTTTTGACATCAAAGAAATCACCACGAAACTATGCCGTTTGTTGATTACACTTATCAATTTGTTTGAGATAGTTGGATGCAGTTAGTAAATTAACAATAATTGATTTAAAATGCCAGGAAGCTGGCATGGGTACACAAAATTGTTCCAAGGCTGTATGTAGTTACATGTGGATTGCTATGTTGGCAATTAGGTGAGTCATGTTGCTTGTTATGTTGGTTACAAGGCTTTCAATGTAGAAGTTGCTGCCAATAAGGTGAGTTGGTAGAGATGCTTGGACACTGCCCAACAAACAGCTCCTCCCTAGCACATAAAGAACATATTCATTGTTCTGATACAGAATGTGAGCAAGCCAGTGTGAGAACACTATTGTACGTTTAGACCATGAGCGATAAATGTCCAAGAGTTACCGAAGAGTCTCAAGAAACATCGCTTGGCATAGCAACAAAAGCTGGCTATGACATTAGCCATTTGAACGTTCAATCCTGCTTCTCTACAAGAGCCACACCAGGAAATTTGTTACGTTCTCAAAGTAGGCCACTTGGGATCAGAGGCAGGGGGGTGGGGGCCAGGAACCGGAGGATATCAGAGTCTTTTTCATGTCTATTTTTAGTAGGCTACTGCCTTTCTTATAATACATGACAATACATGTAAACCTGCCACTGCAGTTGTTATAACAAAGTTGTCATGCCTATGAATCAATGCAAACAGTCAGACAGTTGCAGGGGTGTGCCAGAGACACTGTTAGGATGTTGAGACATCAGGGGATTTGTGGGGCTTTAGGGCGGTTGTAACCCAAATGTGTCGACACCCTTTTCCTGCCCCCACACATCTCAACCCACAGTGTCAGCGCTGTGCTTCCTTATGAAGATGGTACATGGCAGGGGCGGTCCTACCCTATTTGGTGCCCTGGGCGAACACCTTTTCGGCGCTCGCGTGCGCAATAATAATAATAATAAAAAACTTCGGAGTGCCCATGATGCCCGCACCCGACGATGCCGCCCTGGGCAACTGCCCATATCGCCAATGCCAGAAGCCGCTCCTGGTACATGGTGATGGATGGCAAACGTCTGGCATTGGGATAACACTAGGTCTTGCCAGAGGAACAGCTTCTGCTTACAAGAGATAGCAAGACAGGATGTGGTGACATTTGAGGTCACATAGCTAAAACAGACTTTCTACATAAGATTTGTTAATTAACATTTGAACAGGGCTAGATTCTAACATTTCTACAGCAGTACTACATACCTTCCACATCAGGGTTATGATATCAGACTCCACAAATCTCCAGACCTGTGGGGCGGCAGATGGGACTATAGAGGGGGGATGGGGGGGATGGGGGGGGGGGCATGGAGGATGGGTGTAAGAAAGGAGGAGAGAGAGAAAAACAAGAAAGAATGGGAAAAAGAGAAGGGAGGGGAGGGAGGGAAGAAGAGGGTGTGAAACTTAAAATAACCTTTCCCAAAATAACTTCCAAAGCCACCTCTCTCACACACACACACACACACACACACACACACACACACACACACACACACACACACAAACTCACAGTGAGCTCCAACCTTCATGGAGTTACAAAAAGACAGTTAGATGAGTAAATATGCTTTATTTACCAGTCTCACACCTGCAGATATACTGCACACACACCTGACCTGGGGCCACCCCCGTGGTGCCCGTCCTGGTGACAGGATCTTCAGCTCTACTCGACACACACCCACATCCTGAAAGTGTGGCGCTGCCAACACACTTCTAAGTGAGACTGAGTCACTAACTGTTGATTAAAATTTCGTATATCCAAATAGGGCTGTGTCTTCCTTTATACCTAGGAGCATTCAAGTGCTTAACAAGTTGAATGTAAACAGGTTATTGTTGCCATCATAAAGTATGCACTTTCCTATGTATGTACTCAGTACTGTATGAGCATGTATGAGTGCATGTACTGTATGTACAGTATGTATGTATGTATGTATGTATGTATGTATGTATGTATGTATGTATGCGTGTGAGGGCATGCATGAGTGGGTTTGCACATGTGGGCGTGTGTGTGTGTGTGTGTGTGTGTGTGTGTGTGTGTGTTTGAACTCACCCACATGTCCATGTCTAATTGTTGTTTTGCTATCTATTTCTTTGCTCCTAATCGCAAGACAAATTCCCTTTGGGGCAATAAAGGTTTCATTCATTCATATGGTGCCAATGACAGTGATGGATGGATAATGCATATCTGCCTGAACAGGCCAAAGACAGGCCTGAGTCTCATAGCAAAGCCAAGTTCAAAGCTTAAATGGTTGTGTATTGCACATACATTTCTTTTGAAGCATCACCTAATCACCTATAGCTGTTTACTATCTTCTTGAGATGATCTATGTTGTGTACCGTGGGCTATGACTACACGTTGTGTCAGGAAAGTGTTCATTACACTGATTCTGTGGTATCTATTTCCTCGAATGCCTTTACTTACTGAAAATAAATCATGTTACTCAACACTTAAAAACTGGTAATAAAAATGTGTCATACTCGTGCCGAAGAGAGAAGAGTGTTTAGTAGCTCCTCTCTCCTTATTCATACTAGTGTCCTGACCAGCAGTACCTGTGCTTGGATGCACTCCCTCACCCTCCTTCATTCATACAAGTGTCCTGGCAAGCAGCACCTGTGAATGCAGTCCCCCCTCTCTTTATTCATGCTAGTGTCCTGCCCAGCACCTGTGCTTGAATGCACTCCCTCACCCTCTGTTTATTCATACTTGTCCAGGCCAGCAACATCTATGCTTGAATGCACTCCCTCACTTTCTCCTTATTCAGGCTGGGAAGTGTTACAGGAGTATGAAAGTCAGAACTGAGAGATTGAGGAAAAGTTTCTATCCTCAAGCCATTTGGACGTTGAATGACGACCACAAAGCATAGCCCAGTAGCTATTCTTGTATATACTTAAATATTTTTTTTTATAACAATTGCTATTTAATATTTTTGTTTTACATCACTGTATGACCAGCACTCTCCCCACAACGGCTAGGAAGCGCAGTCCTACGAAGGGTCCTGCCTTAACTTTTGGACACACTCAAAGACTACAGTAGCCTACACACATACTGTACAACAGGTACACTGACTCCTGTGTCAGGCCTAAATGAAGAAACACACACACACACACGTTACACATATTATTATTATTATTATCATTATTATTATATTACATATATTCAGAGATGTATAGTAACGAAGTAGAACTACTTAAGTAGCCTACTTACTGTAAGTACTAAAATTCAGTATCTGTACTTTACTGGAGTATTATTTTTTTCTCCTACTGTCACTTTTACTTCACTATATATTTTCGATGAGTTTAATACTTCTACTCCGATACATTTTTGATTTCCTGAATTGTTACTTGTTACTTTTACAAAAAAAAAAAAAAAAACGTTACAAATCAAACCACATCCAATGGTATTAATGCCAGACCAGTAAATGGCTATGTCACCAAGTTTTCATTATCATTAATGGCCAATTCAAGCGATCAAGTTTTCCTTTGTTTGCCAAAAATACTATCAAATTAGGTGCCTACTCTGCCTCAGTTCAGCCAAATAAATGTAAAACAATATGATATTCAAACTTTTGACTGCTTTCGGTAATATACACAGTACTTCTACTTTTACTTTCAGTACATGAGTAGCATTTTTAAGAATACTTCTACTTGCAATACTTAAGCACAACACATTTTGAGTACTTTAGTACTTCCACTTAAGTATGGTGTAAAGAACACTTCTACTTCTACTCAAGTCACTTTTTTTAACTTCTACTCCACTTCTCTACTCTATATATACATGTATTATTATTATTATTAGTAGTAGTAGTAGTAGTAGTAGTAGTCGTAGTAGCAGTATTAGTATTGTTAGTATAATTATTATTGTAAGTGAAAAAGAAAACTGAACAGAAGTTGTTATGTTCACTGCATGTTGCAAAGAAACTCGTTTCTACATTTGAGGCGTGAAGAGTGTGAAAATACTGTGAAGCGTGCAAATACCAACTACTGATATCGGTGTGTATCTGTGTACTTCCTGCACGTAGAACTCAAGGTTTTTTCCACCAAAAATGGACATTATCTACTTCCGAGGGTTTCTGAATCGTGAGCATAAAACATTTTTCACAGACTTTAGATTCAAAAGCCTCTAAAACCATTTTCCGAAAGGCAAGGCAAGGCAAGGCAAGGCAAGGCAGTTTATTTGTAAAGTGCATTTCATACATAGCGGCAACTCAATGTGCTTCAGAGATTAAAATGAAACAAGTACAGTACAAACAAATCAGGCCAAATCAACAATGTTTGAGTTGGAGTGACAACACAGTTCATCAATATATATATATATATATATATGGGCAATTCCAGCGTTATGGACGTGACATTTTCGTGCATTATTGATGAACAAAAGGCCAGATAACCTCCGCAAACCTAGCAGTATTTCACAATTTTTTTTCATATTCTTCTGCAAACTCCATGGCTGAATACAGGCAAACAGAAAAAATTAATGTCATGATTTGCATCATAAGAATATGAGCCTTTCAATTTGCGTTATGGACGTGACGAAAAACGGACAAACTTTTGAGAGAGCGTAGTTTTTGCTGTGAAGTGTGTGAAATTTCTAGAGAAATGTAAATATTACTACATTCATACCAAACAGGACACCTCAGTAAAGACAGAGAAAGACTTAATTTCAAATGTAAATGTAAAAAAAGTTGGTTTTCATTGGGAGACATGGCGTTATGGATGTGACGTTATGGACGTGACGTCTGGAAAAACCCTCCAAAACGATACAAAACAATTGTGAACGGTGGATTTTAACCTGTAACAAGAGAAATAGTAATATAACAATGAAAAATAACTGATAGCATTGCAGCTTTGTGTGTGTTATCACCCACTTATGCCCATTATAAGCCCCTCCATAGACTTACATTATAGCTGAATAGGGTAAAAAATTTAACAAACAGATATCCTTTCGAAACTTGCTCAGTTGAATATTTACATCGAGACAATACTTTTTTGTATTGGAAGTTTTCTGAAAGAATTTGTATGTCCATGTAGGTGAGACTTAAAGTTTTAAGGTGAGGTTTACTTTTTCGTGGAATTGCCCATATATATTTATTTATTTAAATTAACTGAAATGCCAGTTAGAGGCTTTTGCATCTGAACTATTCTTTTGTCTTTATCTCAAAAACAGACACATGGGTCAGGGGAGCTTATGTCGCAATCAGGACGGGGTCTTCTGCTGGATTGTGCAAAGCTTTGTATGAACACACACCCTGACACGGTCCTTCCTCTTTGGACCTCTGGAGTCTGCAGCTATGGCTCATTCTGTGCTAAATCAACACATTTTAGAGCCATTCTGTGCCAAATCAACAGATTTTAGACCATAAAATCCTTCATGTGTGAAGAATCTTGCGGCACCCATCTCCGTTTTCCTAACCCAGGGCAGGGGTCGAGGGCAGGGAGACACAGGGCAGTATGACTACAGCGGGGGGTTGGTCCTCTGGTAGTCCAATGTGTTAACTTTTTACCCACTTCATCTACTCATGACTTCCCAATTGAGAGTGGGACACACTACCACAATGCCAACTTTGTGAATGCCTCTCAGTAATGCTGGGAACAGTTTTGGGGTTAGTCATGTTGCTCTAGGACACCTCAACATACTCAATGGAGATATGGTGATATGGACGCATTACTTTTGAACGATTCAAGCTAGATC